>DVQG01000271.1:0-16416 GCA_018231605.1 Papilio ambrax
ATCTGCAATTGCGGATGTCTATGGGCAGCGGTCACTTCGCCATTTTGGCGGATTCAGATGGCCACTTGCTTGTTTGCCACCTTATGTTATTAAAAAAAAAAGCTATATCTACTGCTTTATATAAGAATGAAAGCAAATAGCAATGCATATAAAAGAAGTTATAACATTTGCCAAGTCAAAAAACTCACATTATATTATCCTCATTCATTATATTAGTTAATAGTTCTTAGAGGACAATTGATTTCTGTTTTATCTCTGTTTGGAACAATTATGTCTGCTATACAAATAACATCAAAATTCACGTTATCTTTATATGGTAAGTTATTCAAAATAAAATATTTACATACATTTCATTGCCCAATTTAGCTGTGTGTTTACTTTTAAAGCCAATATCAGCATACTTCCAGCAGATATCATTTATATTATGCCAAATGTTATTACTTGTATGGTCTAACCAATTCCATATTGAGCCATATTTCTTGTTAATAAGGTTAACAAAGATCTTAATGGCCACATGGGCATCGGCTGCTGCATAATTTATTTGTGTTTGTGTTAACTCATCAACTTCCCAGTTACTGCAACGCACCTAAAAAAAGAACACTGTGTTTCAACATATTGCACAATATTTTTAAGTACAATAACATTATAAAACATGTTGCAAGAGATTTTCCTTACCACATGCACCAGTTATCTCTTTAGGTTTTTTACCTCACACACAGTCAGAGTCAAAGAAATTACAACTTGATTTTACAAGAAAAATATTTTGTGATTAACATGTTTTAGCATGCAATAAATGGTTTCTTTTTTAAATGTAGCATACAGATGATTTTCCTTACCCTCCAACTCTTGTCTAGAACAACATTGAGTTCAGATTGAGCCAAAAAAGCCAAACCACCTGTAGTATGGCCTGTTAGTTCCACAATGTGCCGTAGATCTAAAGTAGACTTCAAGGCTACTGAATAGTCATTTAATAAATATTTAGCATCGTCAAATGGTGCCACACCAACTTTAAATATACTCTCATCTTCTAGAAGCTCCTGGAAGTTAAATAAAAAAAAAAACATACATTTTTGTTCCATATTCACTTAGATAACAAGTTAAGTAATCTATATCTATACTAGTATTATAAAGAAGAAAGATTTGCATTTTTGTATTTATTGAAATAACTCTAAATCTACTGGGCCGATTTCCAAAATTCCTTCACCTTTAAAAAGTTACATTTTTATAGGCTTTATTTTTACATTTCAGGGGGACGAAGTTGCGAGCAACATCTAGTACAGAATAATTTAGTTACTTAAAAATAATTTTCGAACCTTTAAAGAGTTGGGTAAAGTCTTTAAATGACTAAGTCTGAATAAACCGCAGTAACCATCATAAGAAGAAAGCTGAACCAAAGCAACAGGTTGTCTTCTGCCCTGGTTTGTAACCCATTCACAATCAAAACCAACGGCTTTATGAAGTCCTATTCTCCTGAAAATTATACAATACTTGTTATCATTCTTGTCGAAATGATTGATAAATAACTGACTTCACTGAAGTTACCTGCGTAATTCATTTATAACTTCATTGCAGGACTCTTCTGTGTTCACTGTCCTAATTGTTAAGTAGTTAAAAGCATCGACTGCATTTCTATTTCTTAGTTTATATTTGAACACCAGTAAAGTAGCACCGGCAAAGCCGACAGCTAAAGCCGTTGAGGTTACAACGGTTTTGAACTTTAAATATGTATCCATGACAATAACAACAATTAGTTAACAGTTAACCTTAAAATTGTAATAAAACATGTTAGAAATTGTGCATTTCACAATAATAATGCTTCATGCTTCATCCATAGCATGCAATACAAACATCTGTTGACAAACAACTGACAGTGACAGCTGACAACACGGCGTGGCAACAATCAACAAATTGAGATTGATAAGAGAAAAAAAATTAGTAGTCTATCGTGTATTGCATTAAATATCTGTCATTTTGCTGTTATCTGTTATATCAAATTGTCATCAATTGTCATATTGTTGTTTCCCATTTTGCGTATATTTTAAGAAATAAGTTACTAGCACAACTTTATATTACTCATGTAAAAGGTAAAGTACATATTTTACATAATTGAATATGGCAAGGGACAGAAGTCCAGAGCGGAGGCGATCACGCTCTAGAGAAAGACGAGAAAGGGATCGTCACGACGATCGGGAATCTTACCGGGACAAAACCAAACGCCGAGAAAGATCAAGAAGTCCACGAAAAGAGCGAGATAGGTCTCGTAGTCCTCAGAGGAAGGAAAGGGATCGTTCCAGGAGTCCTCGTAAAGATCGGGAACGTTCCAAAAGTCCATCTCGCAGAGAACGCGGGCGGTCTCGAAGTCCTAAAAAACGTGATGGCAAAGAGAAATGTGAAAAGGAAAAGCGGCACGATGACAAAGTCAAGGATAGGAAAGATGACGATAAAAAAAATAGCGATGACAAGCCTGAGGTAGTGGAAGAGGAACCAAAACCTGTTAAAAAGGAGCCATTATCATTGGAAGAACTGCTTGCTAAAAAGAAAGCAGAAGAAGAGGCTAGAAGTAAACCCGTTTTTCTAACAAAAGAGCAGAGAGCTGCATTAGCATTGGAGAGGAGACGTGAACAAGTGGAAGCTATGAAGGCCAATGTAGAAAGACCTACAATAACAACAATTGACCTGACTGGACCTTCAGCGCCTTCTAAAAAGGATGAGGATAGAAAGTACAGGGAGGAAAGAGAAAAAGAGCGCGAGAGGGAGAGGGAACGTAAATATGAAGACAGGAAAAATGCGTCTGATAGAAGAGATGATAAAAAAGAAAAAAACGATGATGTATCTAAAAATAAAGATAAGGAAAGAGAAGAAGAAGCTATCAAGGCACGCTACTTAGGCATAATTAAAAAGAAACGGAGAGTTCGAAGGCTTAATGATAGGAAATTTGTTTTTGATTGGGATGCATCTGAGGACACTTCAAATGATTACAATGTTTTGTATAAAGAAAGACATCAAGTACAATTTTTCGGTCGTGGACATATTGCAGGTATTGATATTAAAGCACAGAAAAAAGATCATAGCAAGTTCTATGGAAACCTGTTGGAGAAACGCAGAACTGAATTAGAAAAGGAACAAGAAAAGTTGAGATTAAAAAAGGTTAAAAAGAAGGAGGATAAACAAAAGTGGGATGACAGGCACTGGTCTGAAAAAGATCAGGATGAAATGACGGAGAGAGATTGGCGTATATTCAGGGAGGATTATAATATCACTATCAAAGGTGGAAAAATCCCTAACCCTATAAGGTCTTGGAAGGAAGCAGGCTTCCATCAAGATATAATGGAAATTATTAATAAAGTTGGATACAAAAGTCCCACACCGATCCAGAGACAAGCTATCCCCATCGGATTACAAAACCGTGATATTATTGGTGTTGCTGAAACAGGTTCTGGAAAAACACTTGCATTCCTTATTCCTTTACTCACTTGGATTCAATCTTTACCAAAAAGTGAGCGAATGGAAGATGCTGATCAAGGACCTTACGCAATTATTTTAGCCCCAACTCGTGAGTTGGCCCAACAGATTGAAGAAGAGACAAATAAATTTGGTATCCCACTTGGTATTACATCAGTGGTAGTTGTGGGTGGTCTATCCCGCGAGGAACAAGGTTTCAAACTAAGATTAGGTTGCGAAATTGTTATAGCCACACCAGGTCGTTTAATTGATGTACTAGAGAATAGATACTTAGTTCTAAATCGTTGCACTTACGTTGTTCTTGATGAGGCAGATCGTATGATTGACATGGGTTTTGAACCAGATGTACAAAAGATTCTAGAATATATGCCTGTTTCTAATATCAAACCTGATACAGATGCAGCTGAGGACGCCGCAGTCCTACTGGCAAATTATAACACGAAAAAGAAGTATAGACAAACTGTGATGTTTACAGCAACTATGCCTCCTGCAGTAGAACGTTTGGCAAGAAGCTATTTGAGAAGACCAGCAATTGTCTACATTGGTTCAGTAGGCAAGCCAGTAGACAGAACTGAGCAAGTAGTGTTCATGATCGGCGAAAGTGAGAAGCGTAGGAAATTAACAGAGATACTACAGCGAGGCGTCGAACCGCCAATTATAATATTCGTTAACCAGAAAAAAGGAGCCGATGTACTTGCAAAAGGCCTCGAAAAGCTTGGTTTCAATGCCTGTACATTACACGGTGGTAAAGGTCAAGAACAACGTGACTTTGCATTGGCTAGTCTTAAAAATGGTTCTAAAGACATTCTGGTGGCTACAGATGTTGCTGGTCGAGGTATTGATATTAAGGATGTTAGTATAGTAATAAACTACGATATGGCGAAAACTATCGAAGATTATACACATCGTATTGGTCGTACAGGTCGTGCTGGCAAAACTGGAAAGGCTATATCTTTCGTTACTAAGGAAGATTCCGCTGTGTTCTATGATCTAAAGCAAGTGTTGCTCTCCAGTTCAGTTTCCACTTGTCCTCCTGAATTAATGAACCATCCAGAGGCACAACATAAACCAGGGACTGTTGTCACCAAAAAGCGAAGGGAGGAAATGATTTTCGCATAAATCGTATTCGTAATTTTATTAATGCTCATTAAAACTGAATTGTGAAATTACAAAAGGCATTTTGAACAACTTTGTATTTCATATTTTACACAGAAATAAATAATAAGTAGTGTTGTGGACAGCACATTGTTCTAATTCTTCCCAATTTCTGAAAAAGAAAACATGGATTTAATAAGTTTGTTCTTTTTTATTATCAAAAAATTGAAATACATTAATGCACTTTCTTCTATAGGTCTTCCATTTTGCTAAATCAAAGTTTCCAACAATTTTATAATTATCAGTAACATACATTTTATATTGGTCTTGTTTTATAATAATGTAAACAGATGATTTATACATACTTACATTAAACACTTTGATTATCTAAATTACTTTCACAAAAATCTGGAAAAAGATCAATGATTAGTTTCTTATAGCAAATTATTCATAAAAACAAATTACACACCCAAAAGCCAAAAATAAACAAAACTGTAAAGATAGTTAGCAAAAAAAGAACCTCAGCATTACAAATAAGCAAAAAAATCAAAGCAAGATAAGCTCCCCTGACCCTATAAATAAATTTGATTTTTTTATACTTGAGAAATTCAATTATTAAAATAAATAGGTTTAAAACAAATGGTATTTATGAATGCATAAAAAAAGGAGGGAGAAGCAGAATAAACAAAAAGAAAATAATGTTGAACAAATGCAACAGAAAAACGAAATAAGCAGAATGAAGGTCAGGAATGATGCACACTCAGGTAACTTATCCAGTTTATACCTATTCTTTACTTTCTGATGATTTGTCATCAGCTGCATCCTTCGAAGGAGGTGGCATAATAGCCTGTTTTGCCGACACAGCTAATGAAACTGTCAAATCAATGAATTCAGAGAAATTCTTGGGCAATGACAAGTCAGGGAATTTCACTTCCAGCTGTGGGTCTCCTGGTTTCACTGGTAATTAAATACATAAATTAATCAAAATCCTACTAAACAGTATTCTTTTCTATGTTCTTGGTAAAATGTACTAACCACCATAAAGGAAGTTGTAAGCAATATTGATGTACTGTTTGGCTAAGGCTTTGTTACTCTTGGCCAATTCCTTTGTCTCTTCAGGGAAACAGATTGCTCCCATTGCTGTTGTACCAATACCCGCATAAAATACCCTCTGAAATAATAAAGTGAAGCTGTTCAATATAACACATTTTTAAATTAACATAACTGACTGTATTTTTTTTAATTTGACAATGTATTGCAGAATATAATTTCATTAACACTGGTATGAATACCATTAATAAAATAAAGAAAATGTGTACTCACTCTAATAATACCTCCTCGAAGTCCAAATATAAATCCTGTTAAGCCACCCATTACCACAGCCCCATAGCGTATGTCTGTGTTATCTTCCTCTCTTAAATACTGGACAATCCCTGGTAATCAAGATTCTTAAATTAAAAAGTTCTTTATAAAATTTGCAATTGCTTAATCTGTAGGAAACATACTCACAATCAGTTCTGTCCCTGAATTCATGGTAATTATCTTGCACTGTATGCATGAGTGATTCAGTGTGTGCAATACCAATTTCTGCTGTCTCTCGCACAGCTCGAACTGGTGGTTGTAGCACTGATCTTACGTAGCTGCTCTTATTTGAAACAGATAATGACCGAACATATCTGTAAGAGAAATTTTACATTACCTGCTGTTTACTTAATCGTTTATTGTGTTATATCGCTGATTATACGTACTCTCCGTATTCGGCGTGGGGCGCCTCATATATCGGAAGGTCAGAGGGTCTCATCGGTGGTGGTTTTAATAGTTCTCCAGGTTTTTCTTGAACAGGAGTCGCGGCGCTAACCGTTGGTATAAGAGCGACCACTCCAGCAGTCCCTATCGCGACTTTCCTCAGCATCTTTGGTAATAACGATTCGAATTTAGTTGTTGAAAATTATTGAACTAATAAGAACAAGCTTGTTATGTTAAAACCATCAGATACCTTGAATGAAATTAATAACTAATCAAAATTACATAAAAATTTAATACAACGACAAGTTCGCTTCATCAGCTGGTCGACTTGACACCTGTCAAATTTACATCAGTTATATAATAAATAAGAACAGATAAAAACGACTATTCCATCTTTTACCTATCCATACCTAAACAAATATAATTACACGTATCATATTAGAAGTGCGGACATCTCCATAATTTATACACAAAATTAAAATAAATGGCAAGAGGGAGTTAATAAAATTATTGTTATTTAACAACTAAATTATTGGTCTGGTAACACATCGATCCGTGTCATTTTCCATTCAAATTCGCTGTCTTTGTCTTTGTCTTGTCTTGTCTACGTTTTAGATAGTTCGCCTCATCTGTCACTATTTTTCTTCGGATTTGGATAATAATTATCTTTTCTTCTAATACAATAGTCTTCATGCACGTTTATTGTGAATTAAATATATTTTCCTTTGTATTAAATTCGGTGCAACGACTTTACGCTTTGTAAATATTGTACATCTATATCAGTGAAATTACATCTATAGTGAAACGGATGAAAATAACGTGATTGTGAGTACGATATACAGAAATCAAACTTGTTATAGTAAAAACGGTAATTGGTGTTAAAGTTATTATTATTTCTGTTTAAATTGGCTTTGTAATCGAGTTATATTAAAAATGTCCGGAGTGTGCGCTGGTCGCGTGCCTAAGCGCCTGAGAGCTCATCGTATGAAGAGGCGGTCAGGTAAGCGAAGGCCCGCATGATGGTGCTTCGCCGCAGTTGGCATAGAGCGCGGGAACTGAATTGCTTGAAGACTTTAGTTTAGTTTGCTTCTGGTCGAAACTCATTATGAAGGTTCCATTGTTAATTTTACTAGTCATTTAATAAACAAGATTTCCATCGTATTCCATGTATAAGGGGATAAATTGAAAGTCTAACATCCAGCATTGCAACGAAACTTCCATGTCCGTATTATTTAATTTTAAACATCTCTTCCATTTACATGATAATTATGGATTCCCTTGCTTATACAACTCTATGTGGGGTTGCAACATTTTTTTCCCGAACCAATGTACCACATTCATCATTTCAGTCACCACTTTCTTGGCTTCTTCACAATCTATCTTGTCATTGTTCATTGTCATGTTTTACATTATATGCTGTTATATGGAGCCTTCAAATGAGCACATATTTCAGTTTATCTGCCTTCTAACGAGAGTGTGTGATTTACTAACAAATGACTTGCATTGATCCAGGATGTAAGGTGCATGATGAATAGAGTGATGAACACTTAACTCCACCTCTAAGGAGCTACATTACCACATGGCTGAGGAACTTTGGAATGAAATGGTACACATACTTATTGATTATTCTTATTTCTTCTTTTGGTCAGTAAATATTTGCACTATAGCAGGGGTGGCAAACCAATGACAACATTTGGACTCTTTCTCTGATCACAGAATTTATCATTTACACCAAAAAAATTGAGAAATAGGTATGATATGAGATGATGATGTGAGTGATCCTTATGCTGTGGAATATACTATTCTACAATATTTCATGGCATCTATATGACTTAACTAAATATTTCTTTTAAAAAATAACATGTCAAATAAAGGTTCGCCACCACTGCATGTTAACAAACTTGGGTTAAATTCATATAAATAAATCATTATAAATTGGTTTTCTATACTAGGTAATCAACTCAAAACAATTTATTAAAACTTTCTTAACTTTTTTATTTACCTATTGTAACAGATTCGAATTTTGTACATGTAGGTTTATGAAAATTAAAGTTTACCCTCAAATTATTTTCTGTAACTCATTGTGTATTATCTCACTATGCTTACTTGATTTTTTCAATTGCTGTTCTAAAAGCTTATATGAATACAAACATCTTTGGTAATTCTTCATAATTGGTATATGAGCATATAACTGAAACTTTGACACATGTATATCATTTTGGAATCTGTTGTTTTATATTTATTAATAGTTATTGCATGTGATATTAAATTTAAACATATAGGTGTACATAATTTATGCATTGTGTATAATTCAATTCTGAAGGTATTTGACTCAGAGATATCAGATTAAAAAAAAGTGTATTTGCCAACATTGTTGAAATTTAAATGCCATTCAACTATCACTTTGTGGAACAAAAGTGTCAATTTTTTCTTATATTGTTGTTTTTGTGACCATTCTATTGTGTTTTATTTGTCTTGTATTTGACCTTCTATGTTATCTATTTCTGTTCTTTTATTCAAGTATGAGTTAACATTCTTATAAAAAATTGAGACAAAAAAATGTAAACCATTTCTATGAATCTTATTTTTAGTTTGAGAAATAAGAATAAATGGAAAATCACAAGCTTTTACTTTTTTATAGCTAAAAATAAAATTAAAGAGCCTGGAAATCTCTGTTTCTGACCTTCTTTCTCTGAGGGAAGCATGGCCAAATACTGTTTTCTGCTTCGAAGCACTTTTGACACCCTTACAACTTTGTTATGGATATTAATTTTTTTATTACAATCAAATGTATTCTCTCATCCACTGCATACTAACTTTACTATTCACTGTGTGTATTTCTTTGACGTCTTGTAATTATTTGCAGTGAGACCAATTATCTGACATACTATAATCTCAATACAATGATTGTGTGAACAGAAGACGAACGTTTTACGTCACTACTTCATTATGAGGCAATTATAATCAGATCTGAAAGGAAACAGTTTGAAGTGAACATTAACATAACAATGATGGCAGACGGAGTGATTACGTCCTATGCTAAATACGTCCCAGGACAAAACATGCTTTGTGTTAGTGAAAATTAATGTTCGATGCATTCACTTGCGTTATCAATAGGACTGCCTATACAAACTGACGACGACCTGTAATTTATGAACCGAAATATGCTCATTTTTTGCAGTATGGGTGTGAATGTATCATATGTACATGTAGGACATCACTGTAACTAAACATGTATGTACGCGGGTTCGTAATAGTTCAAAAAACATTAGTTTTGTCAGAAATTGTACCTGAACAATCTATGTCATTACCAAAATTATTGGAGAAATATTTTAATCTCAGTGAAAGGTACCTATATTGTTGAGCCAATATCGTAACTATCTAGTTTATCATTGTTATTCTGTGCGTACATACTTCCAGTACACTATTCATTGATTACACAACTGATAAAACACTGCCTGTTATAAAGTTGTTATAGGAATATAATTAAATTTATATTAAAGCGACGCGTGATATGTTTATTTTTACTGCATGTTAATGCGTTTTTTTAATTGCTACGTTTAACTGGGGTACCCAAATATTTTTTTCCCAGGCGCATGTAGAATTGTCGTTTGGTGAACCCCCTGTAGTTCGATATCTTTTTCAAGTTTTAAATCTCGCGCGATCTCCGCCGTGTCTCATGGACCCCAGGGAATCATATGGGTCAGAAAAAAGAACATCGATTGGTAAATTAAGACGAAGAAGTTTCTAGAACTATCACGTCATTGGCGACGGTCCTTAAACATGTGTTGCCGTTCTCCAATCTGCGATAAATCAATAAAGAATCCTTTTGGATTCCACATACAATAAGGGCGTTAAAATATGATTTATTTAATTTTAATAATGTATTATCGTTGGCTATGTCAAGGTAACGTTGAGCCATGACGTAAAGTGGACGTGACCTAGTAATTAAAGATAATGTACGTATGCTTTAGTATATTGTGCGGTCTATCATTACCGAACCTAATGAGTTTCGTACAACGTATATATGCTATCATAGTACTGTTTAGAAATAGACTTACGTGTACCGTACAATTTGTATGGCAAAGCCAAAAGCAAACCGATGATTGCATGGTTTACAGTTATTTACTCTGTTAGTACTTATTATTGCTATCAATTTGTAAAACAAATAGAATATGGTGGAATCAAAATCATTAGAAACATTGTTATGAAAGCAAATATGAAATTGTTTTAAAGATAATGAACAAATTGTGTGTTAATTACTATGGAATGCGTTTGTTGGCCTAAATACTCAATGAACGATTACACTTTCTCGTTTAAAATATTAAAATTAAATAAAATTATAAAGCTTTTTCGTTTCGACTGTTACTTTCAAACAACGCAATATTCTTCCAATCTGTCAATGTAATGGCGCGAAAAGTGGACGCGACCATAGATTAATAATTCAATATCATAGATACAATAGATAATAGTTTGACGACTGGAATGGCGATAACGCTATTACGAACAACTATGTTTACTAATATTTTAATTATAATTTTGTATGACATTCCAGTGCTGAGAATGATGGCAATAATGCAGGACAGGAACAGTGAGGAGGTGCCTCGCGAGTTCTTGGAGACGGGTCGGACGGGACGGAGGAACGCCATGCCTGATATACTGCACCCTCAGGGTGCCGAGATGACGACGGCGGACCTACCGTCACGGTTGCAACAGCTGGCCACTACTGGTAAGTTTTCTTCTCAAGAACAATTAACGTAAAAATGAACGGGAAATTGTACTTTCTAAGGCTTAACTAGTGTAGAATTTTCTGATTAGCTTCATGTTTTTTACAACATTTATAATGGTTGGTGTTGTTTTCATACCGCGGTTATTTTCAACATCTGGTGAGATACGTCATCGCCTCTAGGTCGTCCACTTTAAGCCGAAAAATGTCAAGAACTTTTGCGATGCATCTTTTTAAAAGTATAAGCTCAATATTTATTAAAACTGGATGTAAAGTAATGAAAAAAAAATAACCGAATTAACTCTTTTTTAGTTTGGTTTAATGATATTGCGGTATAAAGTAGACTTTTTTTATGTTGATGTGCCACATTTCGTTCGAACGATTAGGGTCGGTCGGAAATTAACAAAACCTACCTTATCTCCATCGGACCACGACCAACGCGTGCTTCAATGACGTTACAAATTGAGCTATACCACGCTCCCTTCTTACGCATCGGGTCACGTGGAAATTCTAGAATTAAATTTCCTTAATGGTCGATATGTTTCTCGAGAACTTTTGCTTTTACCCCTTTGCTTCTAATGATTAAATGGGTCTCCTTTCGCTTTATATTATTTATTCAGTACAACAAACAGTTACATAGTTATCAGTGGTAGAGCCCGATTTAACATCTCCGCACGAATGGGTCGTCTCGCCGTTGCATTACCACGCCAAAACGGAAATGGAAGCAATGCCGCGTTTCGGCTGATGAGTGTGGTGCCAGTGGCCCAATTTTAGTCCCTTTTCCGTACCACCCTTTTCTTATAAGGAAAGGATTGCATCAGTAAGTGGATTTGATGGTGAAGGAGACCGATAAGAAGGAGAAAAATCCTCTTTACGCGCGTCACCTCCTCCGTCGATTTAGGGTAGGCAACGCATCTATAATTGCGGATGTCTATGGACAACGATCGCTTCGCCATTTTGGCGGATTTCGGTGGCCGCTTGCTCGTTTGTAACCTTATTGTATAAAAAAATGGGTTTGTAATGGGAACATGTATCGCTGCAATTTGTGGCATCGTTAACTCTATTGTATGTTAGCTCCGTAGCCGCGTGTTTATAAAACGAGCCCTTATTTACGCGGCTAATCAGGTCAATAGTTCCTATGAGATACATAATGGGTCCAATCAAATCGACCGTGTACTACACAATGTTTACACAACTAGAGCGGTGAATTTTTACTCTGTACATTTATTTTCATAGAATAGATTTCGTCTTCTTATTTTTACTCTATGGTCAGATTTTCGCCGATTCCGTTAAGTTCTGAACTAATACGTTTATTAGCGTTTTTTGCGAACGATTGTCGTTCAATCAAAAATGATATGGCAGTGCAAGTATTGTTAATTAAACGCCTAATCTAATCTATTGTGTATTATGTTTATTTTATTTTATTACTGACGTTTATAGCCCTTACAATTTTAATATAGTGTGCTTAAATGTGCCCATCATATGGGAGCACAATGCGAAATTCACTTTTTAAAAATTAGCTAATTATTCCGACGCCTAAGAGAGTAGTTAATAGTTATGTTCCTTAGTGAAGCTTAAATACTGAAGGGCTGAGCGTGGCTATTTGTTTGCAAAGTACATATTTTTTTAACTTTTGGTTTTCTTTGTCTTAATATGAGCGGGCGAACACCTATTAAACTATCGCACAACTGTTGTGCGATTTTCGATTGTCAATTTTTTCGCAACCAATTCAACTGTTTAGTTGCACAACTATCATAAAAATCTATAAGTGTGCGCACCATATAAGCTTAAAGCGCGAATAAACAGTTGTGCGATGGTTTAGTCAAAGGTATGGTCGCGCTCTTACTACGAATTTAGATTTAACGATACAAAATACACCTACGAAATGTTTAAGATATCGACGTACGGACGTTCGTGTACCGTAAAGTCTACGTAAATAACTGATACTGAAATAATATTTAGCGACGTAAATCGGGCGCGATGATCGCGTCTTGCGTCACTACACTAATCTGTAACTTATCGGTCAACGCCGAGACAACTTGCGCACATGGCTTAGTGACGAATCTGTTTTGGCTGATCTGATCCTGAGATAATTTTGAAATCAACTTTTAATATTGACATTGTATGTCGAATTGTAGATAACAGCAAATGATACTGTTTTAAATTTGAATCTATATCTATACTATTTTTGTATGTATTGACTAACTCAAAACTATTGGGCCGATTTAAAAAAATCTTTCACTATTAAAAAGCTAGGTTATCACTAAGTAACATGGGCAATTTTTTAATTCCACGCAGTCGAAGTCGCGAGCAACAGTTATAGAAATAAGTAATTTTGGATATACCTTTAATGTATCCCTCTTTGAAGTTTTAAACAATTACAGCTTAATTCGTCTTTTTTTTTATCATTTTTTTGTACAGATATTTTCTGGTATTGTCGGAATTACGTTTACAAATAAAAATAACAATAAAAAGACTCCCAGGAGAGACAACTGACGTATATTTGTTTATTTAATCGCAAATTTTATTTCTTCCAGATCCAGAGCATCCGCAGCCGAGTACATCGAAGAATGATCTCGAAGCGTCCAAAGACGATCAAACGAGTAAAAGTAACTGCAGTTGAGCTCGCACAAGGTCGCAGACTGGACTTGCCCAAAGTTGAAGTAATCTCAAAAAGGTAAATAGAAATCCTAAGCACTGAACATAGTGTAGGCCCACCTTTTTGTAGGAAGGTATAGAGGTATAGTGTACAAATATAGCTCTAATGATGATACTTTCTACGGTGTCTAGCTCTAGTTATAAATGCTACGTGTAATTAAATTTGTACTAAATTGTTACTGATTTTTTTTTATTTGAATAAAAAAGTATGACGTTTTTGTCAATTTTTGTCTATGGTATGTTTATACTTTTTTTAATGTTAATGAATTCATCTCCCAATGGCACAAAGTAAACATTATTATTAGTACTAATCTATCTCATTAAATTGATTAAGTTTACCTTTGAAGATGCTATTCAGTGATAAAGTTTTAAAGTGTCTTATAAATGTTGAAATAAAATGATTTGCTCCTTTCTCTGCGATGCTTGTTATAGCGACAAAAATATTATTTATATAACTGATGAGGCTATTAACTTAGAAAATGGTGATATATTGCAAAGCATCGAAGCAATTGTTTTACTTTGGTTGTGAGTGTGTACGAAAAGTTTGTGTTCTGTCATGTTTTGTCTCTACGAGACTCATTGACCAAATACATCGAATCTTTGTTATATAGCATCGTTGATTAATTTTATTTTCCTTTAGTTTTTAGGCTATATTAAATAGCTATAAAGAAACAACTGTCATAGTCTATTATCCATATACTTTTTGTTTCTATAAACAATGACAATTCAATTTTTAAACCTGCAAATAATTTGAGGTTATCTTATATTTAATTTGCTTAAGCAACTTAATTTGTGACTTTTTTTATGTATCGAAAGGGAAATACTTAAAGAGAATTTAATATATAACAAAATTTGGTAGTTTGGGATATTACGAAAAATCGATGCATCAGGTACGATTAGATAAAAAACCTTTGTTAAACCATCCATAGCTTTGGTGCTATATTTTTGTATTTTTTACAAAGCTACAATTACTTGTGAACATTTTAAGATCTTAACGTAAGATTTCCTTCAATTTAATCTATATGGTCAATTTGACCATAAGATTATTAATCTAACAATTTACGTGTACAAATGTAGCAGTGCAGAATTGGTTTCGCATAATATTTAGACTAATCAACCAATATAACCGCACCTTTAATTAAACAATTTATATGTTAATTTTTTATATGATTAAGTGCTGTTATGTTTGTTTGTATGTGACAAAATGAGGCATTATAAAACATGTCAATTATAAATTAGTACATAGAACATTTATTCTATGCTAGAAAATAACTGGAAAACAAATAGTGATTGCAAGGTACATTCTTACCAGAGTCGTAGGTGTTATATACTTTGTAATATCTTGGTGAGTCCTCAAAAATATATGGAATCTTAAACAATGATAACTTCACATAAAGTAAGCTTAATGTATTTGAAAGAGGAATCCGTAAACTGTTATTAAAAGAGTGGACTGTAAACTGTGAGTATTTTTAAGGACTCAAAAAGATTTACGTCAATTTGGAAATCCGATGTTAACGTACAATTTTAAAGTCGAATACATATATTGTAAGTGAATTAATATCCTTGCTTAACTGTGTGATTTATTTTGACCATAGACAAGACGGTGTTCATTAGAGTCCCCGCATAGTCCGTTTAATTAGAATTTTTTCAAGGAGTTTCATATTTTTGCATTACATCTGAAATTACTGACATTAAGCATTATATAACTGTAATTAGCATTAAAGCTGTGTAGTAATTTTTGGTATTAAATATGTGTCCGTGTAGAGAGATTAAACGAAATAAGATTAGGTACAGGTAAAAATAATTGCGTGAATTAAGTTTTGTACGTTTATATGATGGTTTAGGAAAAAATAAGCTTGAAGTCGTTAAAAAAAACTGTACATATCTGTAATAATGAAGTTGGCAAAGTTCTTGTTGTCTTAGTGGAATAATTTTTTTTTAACGATGCTTTCAAACCGTCTGAAGTAAGAAGTTAAATAAAACAGATAAATGTTTTGTACATTTTTATTTTAATGTTGGCACAAGTGATGCTGAACATGATCTATTCAAAATGTTTTGATGTTCGATTCTCTTGAATAAAAACCGTGTTGAACGCGTTTTCGATTTTAGTTAATATATTTTAACCGGCGGTTAATATTGAACCCAGAACATGAATGTATCCGCTAGTGGTTTTAAAGTTGGCTATGTTTGTTTACCATATTTATGTATATTAATATTTTATTAGATCTCATGATGTTTATTAAATATGAGTTTTGTTATTTCAATAGGATAAATAGTATTTTGTGTCTGAGTATATGGAATATTGTTTTGTAAAAAAATGTGTTATTATTATTTATGTTTGTAATTTATAGTTACAGTGAATTTCAATAATTGCTTAATGTAAATGTAATAATATAGCTTAAAATAATTCAGGTTGATTACAAACTCTTTTTTGCCTATTGCATATTTCTTATTATGGATTCGACTGCAAGTTTATTTGCATTGTTTAAAATTTCACAACATAACATATAGGCTTGATATCAATACTCAAATGGTTAATTTAGAAAGAAATCCAAACAAAAGTTATCTGGAGAAGTTTTTAGCAGCTACATTTGCATTCAGTGTTTTGTATTACGATAAAAACTTTAAAGTGATCGTATTTTCTTGTCTTTATAATTACAGTTTTGAAATCGCAAATACTGGAATGGTTTTTGTATTTGATTTGTTACAAATATATAAATATAAAAAAC
>DVQG01000272.1:0-16406 GCA_018231605.1 Papilio ambrax
CAAAGCATTCTATCATCCGTCATCTCAGTCATCACTCCCTTCTTGATCATGTCAATAAGTTGTAATTTTATTGGAAGTTTTAAAACGCGAAGGTAAATTTGTTGAAATTATTGGGTAAAGGAAACAAGGTAAGAGGTATAAGAGCGATGCAAACAAAGACATGTGGTCAGGTTTTACCCACTTTGACCTTAATTATAACGTATTCAAATTTATCTTGTGGGTTTTCCTTGTGCGGAGCTGATTTAGCGATAGCAGAGGTCAAGCAGAAATTCTGTTTACGTATTTATAGTGTAGCGTAGTGGTATTTTGTCAAAACTTTGAAAGAAGGAAGGCTAGTCTAGGAAGTCAAATTCGTAGATGAAGCTTTTTCAAGCTGTATTTCGTGAAATACTATTTTTTATTACGGATACCAAAACTATAGTTTCTTGATTTTCTTAACATTCTTTAGCTATCTTTAGTAAGATTTAAGTATTATGGAGTAATTTATGTGCAACTTTATTGCTTTCAAAATAAAGCTAAGTAAAAGCTCATTCTTTAAGCATAGTCTATCGTTGTAAAAGTAACAGTCTATTAAATTCTGTGATCGTGTAAATAAAGTACGGAAGTTAATGTTGAATTATTTGTCAAAACTTGATTAAAGAAAAGAAAAACAAAAAATATTTCCATACACATTACTATAAATAGATCGTTTCAATGCTTATACAAGCCCATGTTTTATTATTGTTTTTTCCTCATCGTTGTAACAGAATGTCGACTTTGTGATTCTTTGTATAGTTGTGGTCTATTTCGGTGTGGTGTGACATCATCGGCGCGTGCGGTTGCCACACAAATGGTGCTACCACCAATAACCTAGCACATACTATGTTAGGAAGCACGCACACTCGCTCGACTCGCTTTGCAACATATGGCAATTTAATCACATGGTTTGATGTTAAATATATAAAAATGATCTAATCTTAGAAGATGCCAAATATGTTTTTAATTACTAATTAATATGAAGGTAAAATGTTGGATACATAAGAGGCTATTTTTAATCTTATGACTTGCAGAATTAGATGTACGTGTAAACTAGTTAGTGGTAACCATTATGAGTGAGTTACATGTTATAAGATGGGTTTTGAGATAAATGTTCTTTTCCAATGACTGTTTAATAACAAGGTAATAATTTATATCACATTGAGTTTTACACAAATTAAAGTGATCAATTTAAATTGGAGATATAAGTGCGTATTGGCGTGTAGTGTACATTGTACTTAAGTGACTCGTGGCGCCGGGGATGAGACTGTACAAGTATTGCTCACCATGTCACAGGCAGTTGCAAAGTAAACGTACAGCCGCCGCACTGTCGCGGTCACCTCCGCGCTATTTCAGCGACGTGACGCAGCGCGCAAGCCACTAATCACTGCGGTACAAAGCTATTGTTTAAATATTGTTATGAGGTAAACGCTAAATGTACGTGCCTTATCCTAATTAAAGGTAGACGTTAATGCTACTTTGACCTTTAGAATGACATGTACTCGTATGTTATTGAAAACATTACTCATTATTAACATTCGCATTAACTTAATGTGTTGTCTAAACATGATGTAATACATTCTTTTTTGCGATGTTTTTTGTTATTTTAATTACTTAATGGGTACTTTAAGTTATAACTTCTACATATAATAAGCAAGAAAACGTTACTAAGACATACATGTGTGTATCAGTTATGTTCTGAACACATCAAATTGGATAGGATTCGGACAATAATCCATTTAAATCTAAATAGTGGTCAGTGTGGTGAGCTTCACGAGAGGCGAAGTTTCAAAGGCACGCTTTGTGAGCGCAGGAGAGCCCGGCTGGGACGCAGGGTTGCGAGGGGGCGCAGGGGGCGCAGGGGGGCGCGGGGCGGACCAATCAAAGTTTCAGCTCTTTCTCACTAATCAATTACCAAATCTTGCAAGACAAGCACTTGTGTAAGGTAAAGGGTACAGTAGTTGGACGCTTATGCTCAAGTACAATTTAAATTAAGTTAAACGCATTTTAGTTCAATAATTACAAAAACAGTTTGTTTAAGAAGAAAGTAATTATCAACAATGAGCAACATTTTTCTGTCTTTCTAAAAAATTCTTTAGCATTGCCATTCATACTTGCAGGGAAATCACAACGTTACAGCGTTACTTAGATATTATAATGCGTTGCACAACTTACATTGAAGGTCTTCATTCAACCCAACTTGAGATGATTAAAGCATGTGTCATAATATGCAATGTGTGTGGAAATATTTTTGTTCCTTATAATGGTTCGAAAAGTCAATAACTGTGTCTTGTACCCTACAAGGTGGGCCGTGACCGCTCGCTCGTGGCTAACGCTAACCATTCACCGGGATTAATTAAATTCCTGTTGAAGTTGAGTCCCCGCGACCTGCCGCCGCCCGGCGTCCTGTTGGCGTCCTGTCGGCGTCTTACCGGCGTCCAACCGGCGTCCAGCGGGATGCGAGGGATTCACTTGATTGATTCACTTTGAACTTGTAGACGTCTTGTCTTGGCTTCGGATTACATCCTGTGATTATGTAACTTCATCAAGTACCACTGAATGTTTCTTAGTTATAACTTAGATTGTTACTTAATTAGATTTACGAAGACATTTGATCGAATTTCAATTAGGCATGAAATATAACAAAATGGTTAATTTAATTGGTTAACTTTTTATCTACATTTCATCTATAGCTTTAAACTTTACATTATTTCAATCTACATATTTACGTCAATTCAACAACACCTACCTCAATGCTTTAGAATATATAATAAGATGGGTAATTAGCATGTGGCTAGTGCGCTAATTCGAGCGCAACTTTGACTATGTACCACATATGTCAAGAACTTGTTGGTAGTTCTGTTCGTTTGCACGAGAGCAGAGCGAAGTCCGCACAACTTTGCGACCGCTTCCCGTCTTAACTCGGTGAACTAACGCAGCGTTTTAGAACAGAATAAGTAGCGATTTGTACTTACAACTTTTTATTCACTGCTAAGAAGTTTAAGATCCAAGTAGGTACTTAATGACCGTATTATTCAATGCTTTTGGTCACATAAAATCAGACAGTTATAGGCTTTAACTTAAAGTTACTCTAGGTTAGATCCCAAAGCATATTGCTACCAGTTGTGTTCTACCTTATAAAAAAGCCTGATTTAATTGAAAAGTATGTTAATACGTTTGCCACATATTCATGAACATTTGAAAGAGTTAAATTATCAAGTTATTCGTATCAGAGTGTAGGTGGAGGAGTTTGTGGTGCGCTGAGAGGAATGCATCGCGAGAGTAATTGCGTCAAATATTTGCAGTAGGATTTGGCGGCGCTGATCAACGTCGCGGGGCTGCGCGGGGGTGCGAGGGGTGCAGGTTGGGGTGCGGGGGATATACGCTCAGTTTATCTAAGACGGCGGGGGTTTAAACACCTCGTACAAATTCGTATAATTTGCCGGCCACTCGCCACTCGCCACTTGCCGCTGCTGACCTCCGACTTGCTCTGACTACACAGCCGCTTTATTTCGTATACAGGGTGATTTTATTACAACTGGTAATGTAGACTTCAGTGTAATAAAATTATCTTGGCACTAAATACAGACACATGACATTAAAGCATACCAGGAGGTGCATACAATGGTTATTTGTTTACAAAAAAACGAGTTAAAAACATAATACTGGACCTAACCGGTAAAAGTAACCTGAATGTAGATAAATATATCTTTAGATTACTAAGGCTAGTTGCGAGGTTGATGATAAAGTTAACTAATGTTTGGTATTAAATACATACTATAATACAAATCACAAACATCCTGTTTATGAGCAGTCCCGTTAAGAAGAGTGGCACACACGGCGCTTCAAACTTTACGCAAATAACAGCCTCCCCCTGCCTCCCCCTGCTGCCTTTCCCCACTTCCCCACCCAAAGGTCCGAGTGAGAACAATTTCTTAATAGCCCATAACTCGGCCTTAGCCGCTTACGTGCCCGAATTACTGTCGACTTGGGAGTTTACAGCCGAGCCAGCCAGCCAGCGGCGGCTGAGAGGTGGCCAAGTTTGTACAAACACTTGCCCACTTGTATTGTTCAATACAATAGTTTGAATACTAAGTTTATACAAAGGCTGTGACATCTGAAGTGACCTCCTCTCTAATTAGAGGTACACGGACAGAATGTTCTTGTAGATCGATTTTCATTTTAGTGAATGGTTGTAAAAATAGAAACCCACTTAAATGTCTATTCAGAAGGAATCATGTAGATGAGTGAAACAATAATATTCTCGTAGTTAATTAACCTTTATTTTATTACACGAAAACGGTAGAAAGGTGTGTTAGTACATGGCAAGGAAGAATCGTTTGTGGCTTGGGAGTAGTGTTGTCAAAGCGGCGGAAACGGTGCGTGACACAGTGGCGCACGTCACTTCCGGCTGATCCGCGTCTCCCCGCGCCCCGCTCTCCGGACACGTGACACGTATTGCCCCTTTCCTGTCGAAACAAATGTTACATTAGAAAGATGTATTTATTTTGCTGTTGTTGAATGTTATATCTCGGACACTAAAATAATTTGCGTTTTCTATCCCACAAGTTTTGTCAAAGTTTTAGTTATCCGTCAGTCACTAATAAACTAACGCCACACCTCAAGCAATAAGTATAGTGGAATCCGTCGAAACGAAACCCGAAATCTATTAACTGTTTATATTATTATTAATTTTATTTAGTGTTTCACGACGAACTGCTTCCTGGACCTGAGCGGGCGGAGAGGGAGGGGAAAATTACAAATATCGGGATTAATTATGGTTTTTATTAGGTAACTTGGGATCCAAGAACGGCCGGAGGGCAAGCCTTAATTGCAAGCATCCAAAACTAGTCCCTCTTAGGCCGTTTCCTGAGAATAAGCACGAGGGCCACGCTCGCCTGCGGCGTGTTTTGACACTCGGCGACGCGCACGAGATTATCGTCTTTAGATCGTACTAAATAAGAGAGATAACAGCGTCTTGGAGATGAGTAGTGTCGTGTGTCGCTGTAATTAGTCCGGGGAGGACATAGGGCAGGTCAAAGGGCCGGAAGCTGACCGCGCGGCGAGCGCACTTCCGCCGCGTCGGAGCCGCGCGTGTCGGAAGTCGCAGCCAGCCGCGTGTGAGGGCGGCGCTTGCGGCCGCGCGCTCACAAAGCATGCGGCTTCTCTAAGATGGACACAAGTTTTAATGTGGATGTCACAGCTAGAATCTATCTGTTTGCGATGGCTTTTCACTTCCTAGTCTTTGCTCAATTTTGCGTTTGAAAGTATATACAGTAGTTTATTTAACTTAAACAGAGATTAAAGGCGAATAAACTTAATGGAATAATTGCAGGTGAAGAATGCGGGTACAATGTAGAGCTATATTCGCGTATTATACAATTTTTATGGTTTTGTTTTATTTTAAGAGACCTAAAATCCTGAGTGTGCACGGGGCGGGCAGGTGCGGCGTGCGGCGTGCGGCGTGCGGCGTGCGGGCGCGGAGAGGCCGCGCATGGCCGGGCAAAGGAATGACGACTTCAAAGCGAGCTGTTCAATTAGCCAGCTAATTGGCTTGACCGCGCGCTGCGATTTGTCCCGCTTCACTAAAATGCTGCTTGTTCATAAGTTATTTATTAATTTTCGAAGACATATGGCTAAGGTATTAAGAGGAAATTTTAATGTATGTATTTAAAATAGTATAAAAATATGCAGAAAAAACCCCAAGATATTACAAAATGTTTAAGCTAACATAACAATGAGTTAGCAAGTAACGAAGACTGCAAAGTTAAACTTAATCTTAAATTTAAATACCGTCAATTTCACGTACATTTGAATTTTGAGCAATGGTTAATTTTATAAATCTGCAAAGTTTTAATTTTATTCCAAGTGTCATTTTAGAGCTCACGCTAGAAAATTTATTGCAGATTCATTATTTGGTTTCAGACAAAAAGTTAGAGATGGATCTAAGTTGTGTAAAGTATCGTCTACTTAGTACATACAATGTTGAGTGCGGAGTGCCAGGGGACGGATTGTTATTGAGAGCCAGTCTCGCGTTGCGCGACTTTTATTTTCCACTGTGAGCCTTCAGCCGTGTGTTTTGCAACGTGTTTAATTTGACGACAAAATAGGCGGATAAATAAGTAGCTGTAATTATGTATTTGAATGTTGTAAATATAACAGAACAAACATATTTCGCACCTATCTGTTGTAGGCTGCAGAATAAGTATTCTTTACTGGGAAAACCTATAACTAACGTAAGTTATTTGGGACTAATGTTAGAAATTTTAAATAGATTTGTGCCTATTGGCATATAATTCTGTATTACATAAGAATGAGCATAAACGTAATTTTTCATATAACCTTTAATATTTGAGGCAGACAGCGGCGCTGGCGCGAGGGGGAACATAAACACCATTAAAGCATTTCTATTAACCTGAGGGTCATTTCACTTTGTATACGCGCCTTTACCTCGCCTTTCCTCTCCGCATATGAATAATGCAATAGCGGATTCTTTCAGCCAAGATTTTTGTTTTGTATAACTTGTTCTGAGAGTTTGTGGTGAAAGAAACTTGATACTTACTTGACGTTAGTTAAATTCTATAATCGTTTTATTTACTTTTATTTAATTTTATTCGGATTCGATTCACGACGTTGACTGTGAACGGTATCGTTTAGTTCGTAGAGTTGTAGTAACTATATGTCTTAACACAGTCAGATGTAAACCTACAACTATCGTAGTAACCATTACATGTTCAAAGTTGTTTAAACTTGAAGTCAAAGTGAGTTTGTCGACATGTGATGTCAGAAGTCGCAGCTCCTCAAACAACACTCGAAACAGTTAACAAGCCGCCGCTCTGCGGAGTCTGCCGACAGACTTGTGTCCGAATCTACCGACCGTAGTCGCCACCGCGTTGAGGTAAACAACGGCCTCTGGCGACTTCTTGAAGCTTACACCGCAGTTGTACATCTAGTGATACGTGCCTATTGGAAGATCATGTCTTTTTGTATCAAATAATTAATATTCACTTGCATTCAATCAGATAGATATCACGAAAGCTATGAACGAATGTAAATTATTCCGTTCTACACAGAATTAGGAGATAATAGACATAATTATGCGGCATATTTACTCCAAACGACTTACAAAGCCTTAACAGTATAATCCCGGCTGAGCGGAGGAACGCGGCCTGTTTTTAAACAAACATCAGCGCGGCAAGCAGCGGGGAAGGCAGGGTAGCGAGTCAAGACGTTGGACAATTTACATGTTGTAATTTTAATTAGGATTCCGGCGACCGCAGGCTGCGCGGAGAACGGGGCGGGGGCGGGGGCGGGGGCGGGGGTCCGCACAATGCCTACAGGACCCTTGCGAATAGTTTCACCTAATGTTAATTTAATCCAAGACGGACAATTCGAGGAAAAGTTGTGAGTTAGGCGTCTTGTGTTGTACACTGGTGCTTGTTCACAATGCAACGCTACGATTATTAACAATTTAATATATCTTATTTTATGTAGGTGTCTTTGTTTTTAGTGGATGATACTATTATTTAGAACATCATCATCATCTATAATAACATGTAACCGAGAAAGTTTTATTGTTTGACCCTTAACTTGAGTAGCGTACTTGTAGGTCATACTTTCCGGTTACATGATATATCTACGTTAAAGGATGTCGGAGCTAAGTGAATACTGTTATTTTAAGATAACCGTGTCCTAATGCCTTAGCAGGCGTCTTATTTAATAGTCTGTTATTACAGTGCCTCACTACGACGTTAGTAATAAAGGAGTAGCGGTCCGGTATAGCGCAGTGTGAACACAGTCCGGAGTCCGGTCGCAGCCACGTGTTAAGCTGCCAGTGTATAATTAAGGCGAATAATTCACGACCTCCATTTAACCGGACTTTTGACTCCCCCCCCCTTCCCCGCAGCCCCTCAGCCACCGGCCCGCCTTGACCGCTCCAACCTGTCGCCGACGTCTTGAGAACTTTAACTGCGACCCCGCTCTACCCTTAATTCTAAATTCATTTACGATACTTGATTTAGGCACGCAACTAAGTTCCTTTAATTAAGGAACAACAAACACACATAACATACATATAAAAGGTTTCTATACTCAAAAGTTTTTTTCTTGTCGAGATAACTCATTCGCATGACAATACACAAACAACAGTCACACAATCGTCAGATCTGTTAATGCGAAATATGCACTCACATTTTGGACAAGAAATGATAACAGTAGGATGGGGATTTTGCATGGGAAGTGTAAAAGCGTTAGCTTGTATAACGTAGACAAATTTAAAAAAGAGGCGGCACACAAAATATGTTTATAAGAAGCAACGTGCTTTGATTTATAACGAGCCGCGAGGCGTGATGCGGCGGGCGCAGAGGACAAGCGGAGGCGAGCACAAGATACACTCGAGGGTGACGACGGGCACTGGGAACTGGCGGTGAAGAGCACAAAGCATAGAGAAATTGACAAAAACTGGGTAAAACTGTATTTGATGTAGTTGTATTTTTGATTAATCATACTTTGGAAATGAACTTAAAACGCTGGAAGGCTTCAGCTTGTACCTAGGGCTGAATATTTTGAGTCACAAAACTGCAAGATTTATTCCCGGGGTCGGCTTCAAACTCATTAGTCGCGGAAAACTCGCGGGATCACACAACATCTATTTTGTTCTCAAACGCAGCTCTTTGGAAAAAATTCACGAGAAACAAATTGAACAAAGAGTATAGACGTTTTGCGACAGGAATTTGTTGTTTGCACGCAGTCTGTGTTGTAAACAGACGGATGTAACAAGAGATGCGTCTCAAGTTATCGTTGTAATCAGTTTGCTATAGAATACATACAAATCGTAGGTGGATAATATTTTTGAGTATGTTTCCTGCAACAGCTCTTCTTTTTCTTACAACAGCCAAAACAACGCCAAGTTTGAAATTTAATGTGAAATTAAAAAAAGTAAGATTCTGCTGAAGGACTACATAATGTTCAAGATGTGCCACCGGGGAAAAATATAGCGTATAGTTGGCTTGAGAATGTAGTTTTGTAGAAAAAAATAGGAAGGTCTCGTGTTAATCATGTTTGTATGGCAATCCCGAGCGGGCTCGCGACGTAACGTCAGTCCCGTGCCAACGCAATAAGCGCTGCGTCTTCATGAATGTCTTGCGATATTAAACCCTTTTAATTTGTTACCTGGTATTTAATCTTCGAATTGTCTAAACTTTAGTGACGCAAGTTTTGCGCTTACAGAATGCACAAAAGTGTCGGTTTACGAAACTAGAACATTGTAATCATTTCGTATGCTTATTACAACAAAAGAGAGTAACAACACAACATTGAAACTCACAAGATTTTTCATTGTATTTATAAAGTAAATAAATATGTCTAAGTGCAAAAACAGCGCATTAACAGAGTCGGATGTAAGAAGCAGAGTTCATTCTCGGGTGAGAATAAATGTTCCGTTATTGTATTCTTTAGATGCGAACAAACAAAAAAGTGTCATTAAAATTCTGCAGGCAATAAACAGCAGCGATTATTTTTTGCGAGCGCCGCGACTTGAGCTGCAGCCGAGATGTTTGTTGGCCAAATTAAAAACACGCCATGCGCCAGACAATTGTGATGCAAATCGCCAGCGCCGCGGCACGAGGGGGCGCGGGTCACCGCCGCTCTTACCGCCGATATTATAATATGCTTTTTATTTGGAGTTAAGTGTCGGTGCAAGGTGCGGGGCGGAGGCGCCGGCGGGGGCGGTAAATGACGCAATAGCGGGGCGGGACTGCCGGCGATGACGTCATTATTTATGTTAATTCTGAGCATTAAACGACATCTTACGTGCCACGACCACCTTTCGCTTAACGCTCGCCAAACGCAGGGCTGGCTAATGGCTTTTCATCACATTACGTATATAAAATGTTTAAATTAAAGAATTTATACCGAATATAGATATATTAAAAGAGACCAAAAAAGTGTTTTCAGAATTCCGAAAACCGGAAATCGTACCATTTTGCCTAAATGCAAACTTTTTTCTTACCGTACTTAACTATATTGCTTTTTGAAACTCATAGTTATTTGTAAACAAGTTTAAGAGGGACGTTTACGAATCTGCGTCTTGGAATTAACAATCAAGGCAAGGTTATAAGACTGCAAGCACGGGCGAAGGGCCGCCGCCCTGCGTGCGGGGCGTGCGAACGGTGGGGCTTTCTCATAACCCGCGAGGTAATTGTGCCACTTTACTTAATGTCTATGTTAGTGGCGCGAGCATTTTTCAAAACGCCCGCCCGCCCAATGAGTCGTGAAGAGCACGACGTGCGGTAATGCGGTGGAGGTGTGCGGAGGTATGCCTCATTTCCCTTTCCACTCCCGCGCAAACCTTCACCTTAAGTTCTTTTTCCTATTTAACTTTGGAGCCAGAGGATTTTAATATAAAAGTCAATCAATTTGTTTTACGAAGCCAACTCTAAAAGAGTTAAAAAATAAAAAATTAGTTCCGTCTGACAAATTGCTTGCCTTGCGTTTGTTACAATCCTGATTTGATTAAACCGTTTTTAACACAACTACAAATTCTATAGTTATAGCTACAGCGGTGTTGAGATCACCGCGACGGCGTAGATTTAGGTAGGGACTCTTTTAATATTATAAAACAGTTTTTCATTTGTATGAAGTTGTCATGATAAATTTTCAGTGTCGTTAATTTTCTGTACGCAAGCTTTTAAACTTTAAATATTATTCCCGTATTTAAATTCTGCTAGTAGAGTAATCAGCGAGGAAATGTAAAAAAAAAAGTATAAAAAACTTAAACTGTCGAGTTTCAAATATAAGATGATCTCGTTTGGTAAGTTGAAGAAGTTTGCGAGGATTTAACAAGGTGCTCGTCGCAATCCAGGATTTTAGAAAAAAGCGATAAATCTCGGAGTTGTAGCAAGTTGGCAAATTGCGCATTTACAATTCGCGTCATACTCTCCGCCGCCGCCGCGCCCCGTCCGCGCCCCGCCAGCGCCCCGCACGCGCCCGCCTTGAGCCGCTACGTAAGGGATCCTTATTTATGGGAAGTACGCACTTCTTTGCTGCAAGGACTTTGACCAAGGATTCCTTCAAAGTCTTGACCTTAATACAAAAATGACAAACATTTTACAAAAGGATATACGTAGACTGGGAATTCAACATACGCGACATAAACATTTGAAGTGGACTAAGCTTTGTACCTGACTTAGGCAAAGCGTATATGGGATACGGCTAAAGACAGCCGGCTCCTTCTTTGGAGGTGTGTTGTTTAGAGGAGAGTCGTCGCGCAGCCATAAAAGTGGCGTAAACAGCCGGTTCCGCCGCCGCGGCTGCAGCCACCTGTTGCCCCGCTGCTGGGAGCTCCACAAAGCGCTATGTTTTTGTAACGTGGATGCGCGGTAAACGTCGCTCGCATCGGAGATTGATGCGGCGTACGTTGGAAATAACTGGAGGTACGCATTTGAAGTCTGACCAAAATAGTCTAAATAGATAACTAAGACAATTTTCTGATACAGTATTTTAGATTTTGGATTATCGTTATTTAAAAACTTAGTGTGTGCTAAATTGTAAAAAATCGACACGTGTTTGCATGAAAACAAAATGTTGGTAGACAAAATCAATTGCAAAATGTGTGTTGTCATAATATTAAAAATCTATCTCACACACAGACTGTGTTGTCATAATACATAAGAAAAACTTTTGTTAGTTTGTGTTTAAAAAAGGCAGATGGATGTGCAAGTTTTACTTGAGGAGTCCGAAATTGTACAAACAAGCGCTTTATAAATATTTACTTTGAGTCGAGCAATTTTTTGCGGTCGCCGACAGCGCCACCTTGCTATGTTTACATTTACTGCGTTTAGTACATTTTGCTTAAATTGTACAAAGTTTAATGAGACCTCTTAGAAAAGCAAATCAAATTCATTTGTTTGTAGCCAACATGAAAATGATTTAATCATTTGTCTTTAAAATTCAACGCCATTAATTTAAAATGGAGCAGTTTAAATAGAAACTTGTGAGAATTCAATATACTAAATATATGGTTATAAAAAATGAATAAAACCGGCGCTCTGTATGAACTTTATCGTCTATAAAAAGAAAATTGTAAAGTACGAGGCGATAAATTACCGTTTTTGGCTCTAAACACGCCGCTGCCGCAATAACCGACGGGAAAACTTCAACAACGATTGTTAGGTGAAAGCTATTGTCCGTTAATTCGCCAACTTTCCAAATACTGGAGTTGCTATTAGTTTTATTGGTGTATTGTGTCGGCGAGTGCCACGACTTCTCGCACTCACTTAGCATAAGTAGCGAGTTCACCTGCGAGACAACAAGAGTCGTTACATAAATAATCCTTGGGGAGGCGTGGGGAGGGGACACCAATCTATGTTACTCCACATAAAAATATATCGGGACCGCGCATTATTCATGTGACAATATCCCGAGGAGAACACGCGAGTTATGTGTCGGAGGCAAGTGAGCGGCGCGGCGGTGGAAAGGTTAGATGCGCCGTTTGTTGTAACAATCCATTTGTGTAATGATATCACTTGCCTTCTCCTGACAGTTGAACTTTTAACATTTACATTTTTATTATTATTCAGTTTTACTTTAGAAGGACGCTTACGAAAGTAGATAAACTGCTATATCACATGTTAGTTCAGTTACAGTTTAATGAAATGTTTGTGAAATTGTGGAAGTGCAACTAGTTATACAATTCTTGTACTTTGTTGTTGTGTTTAGTTCAATTTAATACTTACCTCTTTTGTTTTCACAATAGTCTGTCGTAAATGTATTATATATAATCTGGAGCTACTTTCTTTATATAACTATCTCTCTTTATAGATAGCTGCCATAGCTGAGGTTAAATAAAAAACCTCCGTTCTTATGAATATTGGAATTTTCTTAGAAAATCACGTTTCTCCGAACCAATAATCTGCATAGGTCAGAGGACGGGGCCGGAGTTACGGGGGGGGGGGCACATTCCTCCCGGTAGCAACTATGCTGAATATTTTTAATCAATACAAATTAGTTGTCCGCGGCGTAGGGCGCCGACAACACGCACCGCTCCCCGCACACTACACTAGTTCTCTATAACATATATGAATAAAATACTATTATAGAATCACGAATATTATATCATTGCCCTAGTATGGAAAAGGAGCTGTCTTAAATGTTATCTTACTTTGATTAACTAAAGAATCTAAGGTTCACTTTATGAAGGGAGTGTCGTCAACTACACGAATGACAGAATTGTAAACTAATGAATGCTACACATAAGAAGATAAAGTTTTAGTAACACTTCAGCCAGTACATAAAAAACTCTCTCAAAACAACGATATTATTAGTATTATAGTAGACATCGCGCTGCATGCGTTCAGTAAAGGGAGGCAAAGCTTCGGATCAAGTTCGTAACGAGCTTAAGATATTGATTCATCGAAGCCGCCCTCACTCCTCAGGTATTCTAAACTTATTTAGCGTTGCTCTCCGCTCGCCGACATCCCAACAATGTTTGCTCACGAGCTATTTACGGATCCACCGGCGCTTTATTAAAACAACATTATCTTCCTTCAGATTACTTTATTACGGCGCTTGTATCAATAGCTACGGAATTGAGCGAACTTTGATCTCGGAGCATATTTTATTGTTCTCCTTTCGTAGATTAACATTATCATGTTTGAGTTACTGAATTCATTTTCTGGTGCTACATTTACTTCGAATACAAGTGTATATTTTTTGTGTGAAAACTTTCTTAAATTTTTTTAAACTGTTCGTTCCTGTTACTACTTACTTACAGCTGAATACTGAAACATAATTTATACATGTAACAGCGTCTTAAATGAAAAGGCTACGCTTAAATTCTAAATTCCTTAAAAATGTTGACGTGCATGTTGTTGTAAACAGCGCTAACGAAACGAAGTGTTTATGAATCAATTCAATATTTAGCCGTTAGATATTTACATTATACAATGGAACTTGGAACTCAACTGCAGTACAGAGTAGAGCAAGTGTGGTAGCAGTTAAATGGCAGTACTGTGTCGGTAGATAAAAAGATAGACAAGTGAGGTCAGCGCGCGGCCGCAGCTTGAGGTTTTCTAACACGGCCGGCCACTTAGCTCCCGCGTGTTTTATTGTTATGTTTCTAGTTTCTAGTACTACCTAGTCCAGTAGCCGGTTGCTACTATTTCATAAATAGTTTCCCGTTTATAATAGGCACATTGTCGTGTAAGATCAATTATTCAGTCTAGGAAGTATTTTTTTACGATATTGTTTAATAAGACTTTTATGTAAGTAGATTTCTGAAGTACTCATCAGTTTATTGCGACTCCAGTACGCAGTGAGCGCTCGCGGCTGACCTCTCGCCCACACATGAGGTGACTCTGGCGCAGGAGATACGCGGCGGCGCGCGGTGCGGTGTGCTATCAGAGGACGGATTTCCGCATGCCTGCCGGCCCTGATAACGCACGCCGCGCTGCGACTGACTCATTACACAACACCTCATACTTATTGAAAATAATAAGGTATATAGTAATTAGGTGTTGCTCATTGAAGAATTAGTTTGCCTTAGTGAGTGGCAGTGGTGACATCTTAGAAATTAGTGAACAGTACAAAAATTTGCATTTATTGTATCTGTACTCGTAACGAGATAAATTTATTTACCTCATTAATGCACACGAAAGTAAGACTAAAATGTACTTAGTTATCAAGTGATGTGCCCGAGTGAGGCGGTTGGTGAAGTCAGAGCAAAGTTTATTAGAAGCCTCTCTATGTGCAGTTCCGGTTCTAAGCACGACGTTAAGTTTCCGTTCGATTTAAGTTGTAGCGGAGTGATGTCCACCGCCCCCCCCCGCTACCCGCCCGCTCCCCCCGCCCGCGGCGCTCGCACTACTTACGTGAGTTCAGACCGCCAAAGGGCTTTGACACGTTTTGTGTTTTAGATAAAAACTTCAGTTTTATCAACGTTTGTAACAACAGAAAAAAATGTGTAAATCAAGTTTACACTTATATTTAATCGATAAGAAACAAAAATCAAAGAGCACTTTATAGAAAAGTATTAATGTCAATGAACGAGGTTGAGGAAAAGAAACGATCTTGTTTTACATTGTACTAATATGCTGTCGAACGTTGTCGAATTCAATTTGTGTAGGACGCATGGCGCATGGCTTTTTGTCTGCCGCCGCCCCCGCGCCCCGCGCCGCCGCCCCCGCGCTTGTCTAATAAATTCGTTACAACCCCGCAGCCCCAGCAGCCCCCGCAGACTCCAGGGCGCAGGGGTGAAAGGTACAAGTCATTACGACGTGCTGACTTTTTGCGGAGACCGTGACTCCTGGCTTCAATTCAACACAAAACACGCAACAACTCGCTACAATAGAAGTACATTTATTAGCGCATAACTTTATTGCTTTTGTAATGATTCTCATATTCATTGTGTTCGGCTACTTAATGCTCGCAGGCGGAAATCTGCTCATGATGATATATTACTTTCTCAAGTACGTAATGTGTTTCGTAAAGTACTTACTGACAGAGGTAAATCTAAGTTTACTGCATTATGATGCTGAAATATTCAATAAGAAAACAATGGACAGAAGATATTACTTTACTGATAAAAACTAACATCATAATTTTGATTTCAATGTTCCAGCAACGCGAACTTACAGACATTGGCATGCGTTTGTAATAACTTGTTTGAGCAATTATAGGTACTGTACATCTGTTTTTCAGTTTTCCTAATGTTTGAACTATTTTTACTTTATATTCACTACTCGTGAAACACTTTACAAACTCCACTATCCTTAACAAACTATTCTCCTGCTGCGATGTAACCTTTACTAAAGTTCCACGCAAGCGACTCTAAACTCTAATCCGACTGTCTAATGCCTGTAATCGCGGGCACGGCTGACATTATCCCGTGTAATGCCGTACATAATTTTCACTTAGGTGGCTCCGATCTCCGGACGTACCTCATTCCGTCGTGTTTAACGCTCTCGATGGCAAGTTGTGCCGCCGCGGGCTAACTGCGCAACTTAGACAATAACCGGCGAGATTAGACGGCTCTCCGGGGCCCCCGCGCGCTCCGCTCGGCCCTGCTCTGCCCCGCGCGGCCGCAAGGTGAGCCCGCCACTTCGCAAACAATAGTAATACGTAAGATATGAATTGAATATTAAGATAGGTGGGGTGATTCATGACGCTAAAGTAAACACTCCTGAGGAAATGCTATACGACTTAGCTTTAAGATTTATGAGGGCTAAATATTACAAAACTTTGAAATTTCTCGGAAGTAATGTTATTTGTAAATGAGGCAAAATTAGCCACAAACTCATAACAATTCCACTACTTTAATCTATCTCTACCAATGTTAAAAAAGAAAGATTTGTATTTTTGTATATATTGAAATAACTCAAAAACTACTGGGCCGA
>DVQG01000273.1:0-16401 GCA_018231605.1 Papilio ambrax
CGTCGCATAACATGTCCATACCACGCTAACCTTTTGCTTCTCAATTTCTCCACCATTGGCGCTACTTTCAAACTTCCTCTAAAGTACACATTCTTAACTTTATCAACTCTTGTCACACCACACATCCATTTAACATGAAATATAATATTGTGGTTGTGGGTTTTAATTGTATGTTAAAATATTCATCATATATCAATATCTTATTAGAATTTATTTAATAAAATAATGATATAATGTTCTCTAAATTTTTGTTGTTTTAAATACGGTGTAATTTGTAGTATACAAAAGTTTATTTAAAAAGAAGTATGCAGTTGCATCACCATATCATGTTTTTTAATACTTTAAGAAAGTCACTAAGTAAAAAACAGATAATATTTTTTTAAATCATAACTACAATAAGAATATATTTTATTCAGCTATACACTGTGATGGTGTATATCACAAATTGATTGTGCAAGAATAAAACACCTTGTAATTTATCCTTAAACAGATATCCAACTGATAGCAAAATGTCCATCAAACGTAAATGGTGGGTTTTGCTGACAAGATATAAATACACAGTCACAACTTAAAAAATTGTTAAATGTAAAATTTTTAAACAATGTGAAACATTAAAATTTAAATATATAACACTAAGGACCTGTCCCACCACTGGCTGATAGAGGCTCAGATAGCTTAAAATAAACGCCACTGTCAGATAAGGTAACAAAATCCTATATATCCATTACATTTTACACATTGGATTGTTATCAGACAATTTACAATTTGGTGGGACAGGCCCTAAGAAATCTTAACATCTACTGAATGAAATAACTTTTGTCCAGTACATATTCTTACAGTTAAATATGAATGTTAAATCCATATCTACGTAACTGTAAGAATCTTTTGTAAAATAATCATATTACATAATTGAAGTCTGGTGAATGAAATTTCGAATATAAGCCTAATAGACGCAGTTTTATATTCGTAGTAACGAAAAGTTGCATAAACTGGAGTTCGGGGGCGAATATTGATTAAGGGTTCGTGAGTTGCGCGTGTGTGCTCACCCCCTCGCGAAAGATGCGCGCGCCTGTGTGCGTGTCTGCTCGCCTAGTACCCATGTGCCGGCCGCGCGCCCGGTGCCCTGTGCTCCTGTGCTCACAGAAACAATTGTAAATGCAATACGCAACCAACTAGCCAATAATTAACATCGTTAACGAGAATACCGATACAATGTTCAGTTTCAATGCAATGTAAATCGTGACGCGAAAATTCCTAGGGCGGCTAATACGGCGCACTGAAAATCAATAAGAGTCGCGGAGATCGAATGTTTCATACGTCTTGTGACAGTGCTCGGTACGTGCAGACCCACGGCCATGTGCAGTGTACTATCCTGTTTTATATTTCAGTGATATCGACGCGACGATAACGCCGTCGGCTTTCCGATGTTCAATCACAAGTTACCGACTGACTTTCCAATGCAAACCCTCCGTAAGAAAACCAGCCCTTGCAAATGTGAGTCCGTACAATTACGATGTGCTATCACTTAGAACGGTATTTTTCTTTAATATAATTTCACATAACTTTACCTTGGTCATGAGGTGTTTTTAGATAGAGCTAAATGTAATAAATACGTTGACGCATCCCGGCTTTTGAATTTTTTTTCGTATAATTTGCATATTAATTTTTGTTGAGTGCATGTTCGGCTGCAACAGTAGCCTTGTAATGTCCAGTTTGCCGCTAACCAGCGCGGGGACAGACCGACCTAGAGCCATTACATAATTAGTGGTGTTTTGGACAGAGGGTGTATTGTGAGGCCAAGGGAAGCGGTGCCGTGCGTCGGGCGCCACTTTGTAAATACGATTGTCCATCGAATAATGCAGGTGTGTCATTTCCAGCATCTCTTGCGGCAGTTCGGTGAGTACATCGTCTTCACGTAGTCTATCTGCTTATGTATGCATTTCATGTATATCTTTCGGTATATATCTTTAAATGAATTGTACTGAGCGTAGAACAAAAGTACAATTAAGTATTTGTATGAACGTAGGAGTTATTTTATTGTCTTTAATGTACGATGTGCGTTTATCTGAGTAGTCCGGCCTCGGTGATCATTTCGGTCGGCGACCTTTTCTCTGATAGTCTTCAGTGAATGTGAACAAAGCACCATATAATTGAAAAGCCAGATAATGTAGAGTCGAAACCGTTCAAGCGACGCAATGATAAATATTATTTGTTTTCCAAATTTTATCATTATCACATCTCTTATCTATTATACAAACGGAATGTATCAATATTTGTAACTATTTCCCTCGCAACACATACTTTCGTCTTAACATATGGCAAAATTAATTTACATGTTCCTACTTTCGGTTTCATTTAAGTATTCACCGGTAACACTCTCTTGCCATATAATTTTTACTAGTTACATTTAAAATATCGAATATTATCTTATGCTCATAAGGTACTGTATTTTTCGTAATACATATCTAAAAAGCATTTTTAGATAAATCTATTATCTTACTAGTCTATGTAACATACTTGCGATATCTTATATATGAAACATTTAACGTATTCGTAGCGAGTGAGACATTAATCATGGCAACTTTTCATCAAATGAGAACGTGACAAGAATCTGTAGGTAAAAGTGTCATCAGTCGCGTTACAACGCGCGGGGCCTCGACTCTACCACTATTTCATACGTTTATGACACTCTTTAAGCAGGCGTACAAATTTGACTAACTAATCGCATTACTGTTGTGCGATAGATGGTTGTCGAATGTTTCGCAGCAAATTCAACTGTTTAGTTGCACTACTAAAAATAGTAGCGAGTTTAAACAGTTGTGCGATCGTTTAGTTTTAGGTGTGCGAGTGTGTGTGTAGAAAAAACCTACTGTAAAATCAAAGTTTTATTTCAAACAACAATTCTTAATTTTAAGTGTTTTAAGACAGACGCCAAACTTATTTAATTTTCAAACTATATCGTAAGTATGATGGAACTTTGAGATTTTGTAAATCTTAAAGTGATAGACAATGATTTGCAAGTCTGAAAAGTTTGTGTCTGAAAAGCTGTGAGTTTTTAAAGGTCACAAATTTCATTCGTGATTTCGTATTTTATTTAAAAGTGTTACTTGATGCCCTCTAGTTGACAATAATGTAAAAGCTTTTACATGTAACGTCTTTTTAAATTAGTCCATAATCATATTAAACTATGTCCTTAACCACGGAGCTTTGGGTTAAATAAAATAATTATCGACACGTTTAGCACGAATCCTCACATAAGTAGTATTTCTCTTAAATCAAATTTTGATTTAAGATTTTCAATGTATTTTCATAGGATATTTCTCAGTCAAATATTCGTATTGCTATTGATGTCGCTTGCAGTATCAGAGTTGAAAGAAATAGAGTTATCACATTCTATGAATATCAAATGAGATTGCAAATCTAGTATAACTGATAACTCGTGTGATTTTCATCATTAACAAACACTATTTTAATGAATATCTAGTTTAATTAGCAACAAGAAGGTCACGAATTTTATTTATAGTCCAGTTTGATTAGTACTTTAGTATTATGAAGATGTTTCACGCTGTACCTGACCAATCATGTTTCTATTTCCCCTGCGGCTGTGCTTTATGTGCCTATGTTTACCGTTATGTTTAAATTGTTGCTGCAGGCTGTAGGGATGTCGGAATTACAGAGCACAATGTTAGACATATGAGCTCAAATCAAAATACAAAGTTAACAAAGAGCGTTTAACATGGCGGTCTGTAATTAATACAGACCGCCATGTTTTACTATCGAATTCTCTATTATCTAATATTCAGGTTTAATTGGCAGATACTCTATTTTAAATATAAACGTACGAATTGTATGCCCACATAATTAAATTCACGCCCCATTAGCTAATAGATAACTTTCATCGGATTGTTACGAAGCAGGAATAATATTTTGTTACAATATCAACACATTAAGGTCGATTGCACGCGTTATTAACGCTTCGCCTGTTGACCCTAATTATAATATCGAAAATGGGAAATTATTCTACACTATTATTTAACTATTTACTTATTTAAAGAGTAACTGATTCGTTGTTTTTGGTTCTAGTCATCTTCTATATAATACTCCGAGGATGTCCTTGTTGCCGGCTAAGTTTGCTACCCACGTATAATTACCGGAAACAATTACTAGCCTTTTTTTAAACAAAAAAGAACTAGAATTGCTAATTCTTAATCCAATATTACTATGCTTTCTTCACAGGACTATTTCTCGGCATGCCGCAATTTGTGAGTCAGTATTCGTGGCGCAAATCCTTTCATAATTGGAGCTCGCAGTCAACTGGGACAGACCTGATTGCCTTTTGTTGGTTCGCTTGATGACGTCACTGCGGCCCACTGGGACATTCGATACCTAAGATCCTACATAGAGCAGGAATTTCTATCCAGTAACCAGTCAAATTACCATCATATCTTGTCCGTGTTTTGAATACTCCGGACTTTACTAAAAAACGAAAAAATCTTAATATTAGATTATGTATTTTTGTATTTCGCGATTCACATCCCGCGCAAACACATTGTACAGCGTATAACACAAACAGCAAAACACGTCCGTCATAGTTTGATGGCGAACTTCAACAAATTGTTGAAGTTTAAGCAACAACTAATTTCAAAGTTCCGCTGCAGGCAAACTGTTAATAAGTTTGAGTTTTAACAACACGATACGGCCTTAGCTTGGCAATAAACGTCATTCTTGGGAGCAATAACTGGAATTTTTGATGAAGTTTCCGATGCAACCTAATCTTTACGGACGTTTGCTTAATTCATAATGGAATGTCATCTACTGGTGAAAGCCACCAGCGCAATGCGTACACACATTCTAGTAAAATTGTCATGAGATCGTACAAGACGACGCGTGTCAATGTCCAGCTTCGTACCATCCTCGGCACTTCCTCAACTTACATGCCCCTAGTTGTCACAAAATGAAATATAGTGCTAGCTACTTCCATTGCCACTGGCATAACGGCGTTTACTACCAGCTATCATCGTCTTACTTCTCTTGTAAGTAGAATAAGAACACATGTAGTTAATAACAGTGCTAATAAAATGTAACACGACAAAACTTAGCCTTATTTTAAAGTCTTAGTAGTAGCGTTAACGGCATTTGTGTGTTTGTCGATGGTATATCGCATGAGTGCAAGCTCTCCGGAGAGAGAGAGAGAGAGACTTGTTACGTCGACGGCGACATATTAGCCCACGTTGTATAATTAAGCCGGAGGACGTAGTCTACTGCATCGAATGTCCACGTGATTCATTGACAGAGATAAGTGTTGTTACCAACAAGCAAACTTAGAAATAGTAAAATTTGTATAGACCTTTCTAACTGATATTAAGATGGAATTTACTAAATATCTTTTATTGCTGTATCGATTGTTAAGTTTCACACGATTTCTGATAATTTCCTACTACTCGTATAGTAATAAAATAAAACCGAATTCCTTAGATAAATCAAATTAATAAAATGTAATCCAATACGAGTAAACCTTCTAAAATATCTGTTCAAACTAAAATAATAAAATTTTAATACACAAACAAAAACAACTAATAATGAACCTCATCCAAATCGCAATAAAGTACAAAAAGAAGTGCACAAAAATATATTTATTGAAATTCAAATAAAATTAAATCCGCATTTTTTCTTTAAAAATAATCACTCACAAAAATTATTGTTGCTAACTCAAGCGGCGCGAGCGCGCGGATGACGTCACACTCGGCTGATGCGTCGCCCGCACTCCGCCGCCCCCGCCTCCTTCTGTACCCCGCGATGCCTAGCGCAGGGACACCGCCAATATTATGTCGCGGCAATCTGCTTCTATGCGCTTGACTTATATAGTGCCACTTTTTTCAACCTCAAATACTTATTTGGATGCAACGTTATACTATTACTAGAGAACTCAATTATACTGTTTCTTCTTTCGTATCACATATCATATTTATTGTTTTTAATATCCTTTTAACTTGTCTTGTCTCGATGGACTGTCAATGGCCAGCGTTAAAACAAAAATTCATAAACAAAAAAATAAATATTCTTTTGTGTATTACATCATGCCTATAATTATTTTAGAAATGTTGCGCCTTTCTTATTAGCGCCATCTAGCGATATATTTGTTTGTTTTGTAAGATGATTATCCATTCTCTTGTATATTCAAAGCAAGAGTCGCTCTTGTGCAAATCATTCGTATATGAAGACGTCTGCACACGTAATTGTCTTCACTTGCCAACTCTATCCCCTCCCCTTCCACCTTTATCTGCATACCACTAAATACTAAGCAATTACTTATTTAATTTCAACTGGTCTGGTAATCAATAAGTTTGTTGTCAGCCACGAGATCGTCTCAATCTGTAAATGAGTGAGACGAATCTAAAGAGGGTTTGTTATCGACATTTCGTAGAAATCTAATTTATTTTGCAAATCTGCGGAATGTCGGCGTCGGAATCACTCACGTAATTATTGCGTTAAAGGACTTCATTAATTCTATTTAAATACATTTATGGAATTTACTGCAAAATACTTTAGAGATTTCTCTTAATTATTATAGAAAGCAAAAATTGGTCAGTGTAATTTTGTCAGCGAATGTTAATTTTATTTTAAGTAATTAACTTTTATTGATGTTCCGAACTTCAGGAAGATTCTACGATAAGGATACGATATGATACGCCATTAAAATAACAAATGTGCATCGAGGTATAGTTAAATGCAGGTCATTTGTCAGTGACCTAGAGCCAGGTGGAGGCTCACAATAAATCCTACGGACGTAGGAGCTCCGAGCCACAACGTATTTGAGGAACTATAGCAACAACGGGTAGCACAACTTATTAGTAGCATAAACTGGACAAACCTCTGTCTAAATGTCGCACTCAGAGAAGAAAATTTCTCACTTAGGAACACTATTTTCAGTATGGTAACAAAAATATGTAATTTATGTCTATAAACGAAGTTTTAGAGTAATAAAGGAAAAGGGCATTAGCTGACATTTATGGTCGACTGCAAAGAGCAGACAAGACGGTTCCCGTTTATTAAATAGGGTTATAATTTAAATAGGGTTTAAGTACATATAGCGCGCCTCGATGTGTCAAGTTGTCTTTGGCCGTCTAATTTACAGCCGTCGTCGTAATCTCCTTGGAGATTTGCTCGAAATTCGATGAATCGAGGTCATCTGACGTGACGTAATTACATTCTGCAAATGATACTAATTGTATTAAGACCCTAGAGTAGCTTAGCTTATAAATGTACTTATTATTACATTCCTTTAACATTGTCTTGATATATAAATACTAAGTATGAGTGCAGCTAGGTTTTGTGTCTTTACAAAACCTAGCTGCATTCACGTGCTGTATTCATGTGCCGTACTAGAGTCCTTAGGGAGTTGTAGAGGAATGTAAATCTCGAACAATTTATACCAGAGCGGAGTACAATTAGCCACACGGGTTTGATTGCCAACTGGGGTGGGGATGGGGGGAGGTCGGCTCCTGATAACAATTACCGACACAGAGGGACCTCAAGTTACAGGCAATAAAATGGTCATGTTTTATGGATAATGAAAGTCTTATCAACAAAGTGTTATGTTCATCGATTGATTATAATGAAGAATATAAATTATGAACCTAAATACGAATGCACATTAGTGCAATAAACGCAATGTCGATACACGAAATTAATCTAAAGTTTTCGAGAGCGGCAAAGTAAAACGGTAACCGCCGCCGAAGTTACAGTTCTCAGTCGATTTGTTCCGGCGGTGTTCAGCCAATGCTGTTACACAAACTGGCATCGCCTTCATATTCAAACTTACTTCATCAACTTTGCGCAGTCCAACTGCAAACAGAAAAGTTTTATTATTAAACTGTATTTCGACTACCATCGGATATTGTCTTTGGACATAAACTTATCAGAACATTATAGATACTGTACAGTCAGCGCAGGAGAGCGAAACATGCTGATACTTTGTTTTAAAGAAATATTATTTTAAAGTGTATAGTGGATAATTTTAACTATGTCATCCTTTTCACATTTTATGATATAAATTCAAAGCGCAATAATTTTTTACTCACCTTTTTTTCGCTTCCGAGAAATGCAGTATGCTGCCCGCAATGGTAGTACCTACTAGAAAAACAAAGATCAAGTAGGTACTATTAAAATACCTATTCAAGATACTAATTAGTTAGACGTTATAGGTTTGCAAAAATATTTAGGTATTATTTAAATCTGCTTTATAGCATATACTTCAGAGGCGATCAGCTCTGTGTTAGATATTCCCGTGCGTAGGGCGTATCCATTCGTCTTGTTATCGGCAGCCGCACGCAATCAACGTCTCTGCTCTAATTGAGCTCCTTTGAGGTAAATTGTTTGTGATTTATTCTCAGTTGTAAACCCCTTGGCGTGTTGTATCTATTTCCTCCGACTTACAAATGTATAGTGAAATTACTGTTGAAACAAATTAAGATGTACTAGTGACTAATAAAACCAGAAAACCGTATATTGTGAATGGTTTTTAGTGATTTTTATTTAATGAATTTCAGAAATTCTGCTGACAGTGCTTTACATTATATTGAACAATGGTTTACAAACAAAATATGTAGAAATCAATTTAACTTTATCAATGTACCAGAGACCAATCGAATGAGATACATTTTGTTATCAATACATAACGAGCTTTCAAAATAAATACAAACAAAACTGTTGGATTTAACCTTAATTTGTGATGAACCGCAACAACATTGTAACAAATTGATATACGTTGAAGATAAATTGCGTCCGGATCAGCTCGCTCCGGCATTAAGCGCAATTGGTAATTTGTAAGCCGATTTAAATTATTCCTACGTCCACAAGCAATTCAATTCATAGACGAATTAATCATATATCATCTCTCCAAACCACCAAAACAAATTGCTCCAGTACCTCAAATAGTACGCTTGTATATTTTTTATAAGGTAAATGTTTACTTACACTATAACGTATATAAGGAAAGAGAAAAGTCTTTCTGAAGAACTTAATCTTGCACGTAGCTGCCGTCAACAACCCATCTTGCCACTCCGCGAGGCTCACGAGACACGGACAAGGGACTTTTACAGTATTATTCTTATATTAAGATGTAACGGACGTATGTATGTGAACATTTACTATCTAGATCTGAAATAAATATGATTATAATCGATTATCGATCGATCGGTTTTGTAATCGATCTAGGGACGTAGAATATTGTCGGCATGCGATATACTTGCGCCTCCAGCTACACCCAGAGATAAGCGAAGTGTAGCACATTTAACTCACTACATGAGACTAGAGAATACGACTGCCCCGAGCTACCTGATCGGAACATCTGTATTTATACCACTGGAATTCAAGTCGATTACTTTTGTACTCTCTATTGGTTATTTATTAAGAAGTATTGAAAACTGGAAAGTGAACTAAAATTGTTACAATTTATAAATTAACCAACAAACAAAAGCTGTAAATTAGCAAAAAAACACACTTATTTATAGTTAAGCGTAACTTAAATCTAAAAGTAATAGCGAAACAATAGTGTATTGTTACATCTTTGCGAAGTGGAGTAACACGTAGTCACGTGTTGATATATGTGAGGATAAGGGGAGGCAAACAACATATGTTATTGCGGAGAGCGGATAGCGACGTCCCACTCATGAGCTTATGTGAAATATTAACTTTATCTCATACTGTGTTTACTCCATAAAACATTCTATAGTCCGATTAGTGCGTGCTTTTGACTTAATTGAGGCAACGTCATTTAAACTCTAACATAACCCGAGTAATATTATAAAATCTTGTTATCATGTACAGTGTAAATATTAATTTAGAGATAGTACGCTAATTTTGTAACAGAAGAGTCTGTATTTAAAATGTATTTAATTTTCCAATTAGTACTTCTGAGATAATTACAAATTTGTCTGGTTACAATCTCCCATGTCTGTGAGAACAACAGCCGCATTCGTTTCAGAGCTCTTGTCGGTTACATTGTATTTAAAACTACGTCGAGATGTTGGTAAATAGTTTGTAAAATTTCAGTGCGGACGTAGAGCGGCACTTTGTTTAATAGTGCTTGTAATTTGAGCGGAGTGTTTGCTGGCGATGATTTCAAAAGCAATTTGCGGCCGCACTCAACAGCGCAGACACCTTTTATGTTCTACAAACTGACGCGTAGGGAGAAACTGTACAGTTTTTTTTAGTCTGGAACGTTACAAAATAAGTTACTCTGCGACAAATTAAAATCGTAACGGAAAAGCTACTTCGACCAAAGAACATAAAATTTCGATTTCTAAGTTGCTCAGTTGCTCTGTGTCTCGGGGGATGCTGAAGATGTGTAAGGATTGTGAACAAACACTAATGTGTTGAGGACTAGAAATGGGCAAGTAAATGTTTAAGCTCTCAGCTCTGCAGAAAGTTAGTCCGGAGCCACACTGCCGACCGCCGAGGGCTGTAAAGTTGCCGATAGTGTGGTTGGTGCATTAACTTTTCAGCGGCCGGGTAACGAGGTGGCCCAGCCCCCGGGACCTCCGTGAGAACTGTTCTCTGCCACTTTTATTCGAGGACTTTTGTTTGCTTTTTATAACTATCTAACGGAACATATTTTTAGATTATCATTCAGGAGTTTATAAGTTGAAAAATTAACCGCTGAAAGTTAAAACGCATGGCAAATTTTATACCTAGTGGTAGGAACTCCCGTGTATGATTTTTGTTAAGAGTTTCCTGTACATGTCGATGCATCGATATGTGCAGTACATCATGCACAATCATACAGCAGTTCAAATAAAGAACATTCTTTTTATTATATCTTGGCATTTGCTAACATCTTCATGCTCTCAAATATTCACGTTACGTCCTATTTGGATAAAATATCACGTTCGGATAACGTGCAAAGTGACTTATTGTACATAAATTCTAACAAGTTTATTTTAAGAATGGATATCATTAAAAATGAGATGGCGATTGAATTAATGTTTAATACTGTTATGTTTCACATAAAGACAAAAATAATGACGCTAAGGAATACTAAGGGATCCAGTAAACTGGTTAAAATAGGGATTTAGGTTTATTTATATTCCTTAAGTTACACATTTCTATAGAAATACATTATTTCGCCAATTCAGTGAGCGTAAGTAATACGCTTTATTTTCCTGTGACCGTATCTGATGTTTTCATAAGCACAGAGCAGACAATGTAACAGGCGCTGTGCAGTACGGCAGTGCAGTACGACAGCCGCTATTGACGGGACGGAAGTCGGCAAGATACCCCACGGCTGCACGCTGTACCTTTCCAGTGCTGCGCGGCCACGAATTCAGCGGGTGTTCCGCGAAGAACAGCATTAGAAAAGGTTATTGTACCCACTAATATATTAATGCTAATTAAAATCAAAAGGACACTATTTAATATAGGGACATATTGCTCTTTCTAAATTTCCTTAAATTAGAATTCAAACGGTTTTACCTAATAAAATCTTTTCTTTTGTTTATAAGATCAAATAAAAATTGTTGTAATTTAAAATAGTATAAAATACGAACTTGTCTTTCGTGGCCCTACGTAACTACTGGTTCAACATCCGGGCCGGAAGCGCGGCGCATCCTCTCGCCGCTGCAATGACCGTCTAATGCTTACTTTATTTGTTAAATTCCTTTCAATTGGACAATAAATTACTTTATTTGTGCAGGTTAATTCTAAATTATTACATCGTTTTTGAAATACATAAATAATTGAACAAAATAAAGTAACCTATTGGATTCTGTTATGTAATTGTTTCTTTTGCAATTAGTGTATTTAATGAGTTCAAATTTATTTTCAAGTTTAACTTCTACCGAGTAGTATCACAAATACATTTTTTAATAGTTAAACAAAGTACATGTTGCTGATATTACATTACGAAGTGTTAGTATTAATCCTTTTAAAACATCAAACGTTATTTTATAATTTAATTTACTAGAGTTTTAGGCTAATACTTAGTATTTACAATTCGCGAAGCATGTTACGGTTATTCTAATATTTCACGCCAATTTAAACAATCTAATTAATTCGCAACGCGCACATTTGATGTGAAACTTTGTGTAATTTAAAATTAAACGCGCTTTAACTACGAGAGTATTATAAATTATGATCAACTTATTCTGTACATTTTTTATGCTTATTGCTGTAACTTATTATAATATTTTCTATGATAATAACTTAAAAATATGTTAATAGGTTGTTTACTACCAGTAAACCGTTATCGTAAATCGCCCGAATGTATTTTTATTACATGAGCATTTTTCTCTTTTACCTAGTTTTCACTGTCCATTGCACCTTTCGAAAGTCTCTGCCTATCACGTAAATTTGAAAAGTTTTATGCGTTTAGCTTTACTTTCAAACTCTGTTAGTTGCGCTACGCAAATTGCTACGATCAGAGACTATCGTAACGCTTGACGCTTGACTTCGTAGAGGTTCTTTTCAACTCACGTTGAAGAATTATGCTCATATTAATTCTTTCACTTAAAAATGTTCATTTTTTTATTTAAAAAGTTTTTGTGCAAAAGTAACGTTTCTAAACTGTACATTTCTTATCTGTAACGTATAAAATTTGGCGATATGACACTCGTTGTATCACAATCTCGGCTCGCAGCGAGATGATCACGTAACCGGAGGATGCTGTGGACTATATCTCGGATTAATCTTTACAAAATTCTCCATTCAAGTCACGTCGCCTGCGCTACATAAATAAAACTTTCTGACAAAAGCCACTATTTACTCGCCACTTAATGTAAAATATTCCTTTTACATTTTGATTTAATTTAATTTATTTTTTTATCGTTACAATGTAATTTATAATTATACAATAGAAGATTTAAAAAATGAACAAACGTAATTGCTATACAACCGGTATCGTTTTCAGAAGGTTTATATTAATACTTCTATTTCATTACAGGCTTATTACTTCTAGTTGTATGCACTTTAGGTTTATTTTTCTTGAACACAAAATATGTGTAAGTTAATATAAAATGCTCGCTCCTTACTCACATCGTCAGCTCGCAGCTCTCAGGTCGTAGGGGGCATGTCATGTCGCAAGAACTACATTAAGTCGTGTCGCGTCCATTTTTCTTATTGTTCCATGTAACGGCGCTCGCTCGCTGAAGTGTTACGAAGAGTAATGAATTTCGCTCCGTTTACAAACTTACTCGATGTTTATTTTCTACATAACTCAGTGTGAGGTGCGACGTTTCCTGTAGACTCACGTATGTATACGTCTTTGTTATGTCTTTATGTGTATACGAGTCACTATTGTAATTAATGAAGTGAAATATTTAAAATGTCGTTTAATTCCAATGTTATTTGTCGAAGCTGAATTTATTTTAAGCAAACGTTTTTTTATTGAACTGAAAACATTTGTCCATCGCGAATTTCAGGCAATTGTAGTATGCAAGCCGTTTGCGGATGTTTTTATCGGCGCAGTGTCAAGATTTATTATTTAAACGTGATCCGCGGCGCAGCACCCCCCGCCCACTGCCCCCTGCACCCCTTGCACCCCCCGCTGTCGCCCGCCGCGTTGCATTATTCAACAGAACGATAAACATCGACACTGTTTCTATTTATTGAAAAGTTTTAAAATTTAAACCAGATAACGTTTAGTTTTTTTTTAAACACAACGGATTTTTTAAACTGACAGCTTGATGAAGTTGTACGAAACATTGCGCTGTTGGAAGCTGATTGATTTTTTTTTTCACAATGACAGATTATGAAATCAATTATTATATTTTTTTTAATTCTTAGTACTTGTGCAAATTATCGAATTGTAAATGAAACGGAATAATGGAATCTCCATTACGACACAAATGTCAACGTAGTCCCGAAAGTGATAAAAATTCATTACACCTTATTGACAATGTCTGAGGGTCCGGATGTGGAGGCTGTACACAGAGCCTCCGAATACGGGAAGGAGGGGGGTAGGATCAAAATATCAGTGTCGCACACAAAGGGTGCTGTTGCTATTGCCAGTAACGGACTTGTCAAGGGTCACAATGGGGTGGATTTATTTATGGGTGGCCTTTTCAAAACTGTATGACTAGTTAATAAGAATATGTTCGAAAATGGCAAATTTGCTTTTTTAAATTACAGCTACTTAGTTATCTTTTATTTAATTGCTAATTGTTAAATTCTGTAAGTAATTCCAGTTGCCAAAATACTCTGAAAAATATACCTTTTAGAGATATACTACAAATTAAATGACTATCAAAGCGATACATACTGAATTACGAATTGTTTAACATAGCGCGATAATGAAATGCTTCGTGTTGTTTTTGTTAATAACGCGGGCGTCAGTTGAAATGAGACGTGGCTCGTATCCAATGTCAATAGACGCTGCTGCAGCTAATTGCAGCAGCCAGACGACGAGCAAACAAACACGCTAACAATTAGCTAATTGCACATTTAGAATAAACACGATAAATATAAATACAGCCAGAATGGTGTGAATTCATTTACCATCGAGCTTTTAAAATACTCCCGTAGTAGAGCGATGTCTGAATTATAATATTGTAGATCATTCTAATCTAAAATAATCGTACATTTTATCAAAACAATAATGATGTGATATGACGTACAGCTTGTTGTTAACTAGCGTAGAATACGGCGTCACGTTTCACGGACATTTAACTAACAACACTATACAAACAGGGACACGGCGGTGCTTAAACAATAGAATTTGCGAAATACAAATATACACATTTATAACAATCCTAGGGATTGTAGTTTTTAGTTAGTACTTTTTAAGTATTTAAGTCACACTAACAATAACAACATTTTAATTCAAATGTAACGATATTCATTAAATAAATTAACTATATTTGTATTAAAAAGAATGTGTTGTTAATATTCAAAGTACAAGTGTTGAGTAAGATCGCAGTCACGAGGAGTACATTAAAAAGTTAGCAAGTAGGATCACAACTTGTTCGGTATCGTCTCAGCCACTTTGTAAACACTGCACTCCGGTTAACTCCACTTTGTGAAGTCAAGTTCAGTCTTAACTGCCTCATTAGCGGAAATCCTTTAACTTCAATTGTGCTAACAAGCTGTTAACGCTGTCCCCGTCAAATTAAAACGATTACTTTGAACGTTATAAACAGTTTTAATCGTTATATGTGTATTATTGGTAGCTATCCCAATATATCCAAATACTAAACTACGCTCTGCCTCGCGATCTCCGTGGCGTACTCACAGTCGCCGACGTCGCCGACTGAGCGTGTACTAGTGTAATATTTTTAGTTAATAACACTAGTTATGTGTAATGTTAAATCTTTATGTAGACTATCAAGTATTGATTTTTCGTGATGATTATTCGATTTTTCGTTAATGGTTTTACTAATCTTAATAAACAATGTTTGTAGTTTTATCCAACGTGTGCGTGTGTCGCGGCGTTTCGAATATTAGTGATTTCCCCGAGGACACGATCAAGGTGTAACGAGTCAACCAGTTAGTTGCGTTGCTCCTATTTCTATTGAAATTACATTAATATTTTAAGTGATATTTGATTTCTAGATTATCCGTTAACTAACAAAAGAATTCAATTATATTATGCATTTTTTTTAAATAACATGTAACAGCAAAAAATCCTTATTTATACATATGAAATAACATGAAACTTGCCGAAAACAATTTCCTTTATACATTTGTGTGTGTCTACACCATTATGGTTACGCCGTGAGACCTAATTTATTTTACTTTAGGTTTCTTTGTTAACTTCAACTGAGACGTTTTTATTTTATTTGTGCCTTATTCCTTAGTGTTAGGGTTCAAAATGTTTCACCAGAGTTCCACAATAGAGGTGCCTGTAGCTTACGACTTCGTATCTAAACCATTAGAGTCAGTTCTCGTTGCGCTAAAAGCATACAATAGTGTTTGAAAATGATACGTTGGCAGTTTTAACAAGTTTTAGTACATATTTACATGTATCGTCATTGTTATAAAGATATTTCTTATGTCACTAACTATTATAATTTTACAGTTTGAATTGACTGATAAATCAGTTTGATTATACCTTAAAACTGATTTCAGTTTAATTGTAAATGACTGGAATCGTAGTTTTAACCGTATTACAGTAATTGGCTTTCGTGATGGCGCATTAAATGGACTTTTACATCGTCCTCCATCACAATGATGCGCGCCTCCAGTACAAATGTGTTCATAATTTATGTACTTACAATCAGTTACAACTGTCCGTACATAAAGACATCAAAAATAAACTAAATGAAAATATACCAAGACAAATAGTTGCAATTGCAGTATTCTTTCCTTGCGGAGGGACGTCAGTTCCCTCTGCATTTTTTACCGTATTTACCACAGGGAGTGTTCCGAGGAGTTGTTTGGAACGATTCCTGCCGCCGAGTTTCGTCATCG
>DVQG01000274.1:0-16395 GCA_018231605.1 Papilio ambrax
ATGATCAAAAAGAGAGTGATGACTGAGATGATAGAGTTATGTGGAGGACAAAAACATTTTTGCGCCGACCCTACGGGAGTAGGATAAGGAGGATGATTATGACATGTAAGAAAATAAATATTTTACTTAGAAACAAAGAAACTCGTATACCAAATTTCGAAAGAATTCTAATATAAGATGATAAGAGAGATGCTTATAAAGTGCCAACATTTGATAAAAAAGAAAAAAACAAACAAATGAATGCTATGCTAAATTAAGGTTTCCTGCTTTATTTTCAACAGTTACTTTCCTTTTCAGGCGGTTGTTTTCGAATGGAGTGAAGCAACGCAAGGGTTGCTTCTCAGTTCATTCTACTACGGTTACATCTTGACGCATATCCCTGGCGGTATGCTGGCTGAACGGTACGGGGGTAAATGGGTGCTCGGTCTCGGCTTACTCTTTACCTCTATTTGCACGGTTATCACACCAATCACTGTCAAAATGGGAGGAGCGACCGCTCTCTTCATCCTCAGAGTTATTGAAGGTTTAGGAGAAGTAAGTGGTATTACTGTGAATTAAACAGGCATAATTATTTAAGTAGTTTCTATTATAATTAAATGTTATTATACTTTGCCCTTCCAACCATTTTGGATTTAAAGGATTCGAGATTTAAAAAAAATCACTTACATGTAATGACATAAAATTTAAAGACGCAGAAATAATTGTGCAATCTAAGTGTAATTTGAATAATCTCAAATGAATATTGCAAAGAATATTACGACGTTGTTTTCTACGTTATGGACGCCTAATGTATGTCGTTGAGTGTAATATTCTATTCAAAGTAATATGTTAAATGCAATACCTTTTCATTTCAATAAGTCGTAAAACGTGAATAAAAGTTATGCAAGATTTTACCACTTTTTGAACTTGAAAGTGTAATTCAGATAATGCACTTGAGGACTATGTTAATACTTGATGTTTTACATATAATCAAACTTGATACACAATAGATAGAAATGTCAAAAACGTTCTCATATATATATCACAAATCTTGCTAATAATATTATATAAATGCGAAAGTTTAGATGGATGAATGGATGAATGTTTATTAGAATTTGTAGCGTAAACGGCTGAACGGATTTCGGTGTAATTTGGTACAGATGTAGAGGACAGTCTGGAAGAATACATAGACTACTCACTTGTGTTTTTTTTAGCTCCACGCGGATGGAGTCGCGAGCGGAAGCTAGTGTTTAATCTATGTGAAAAATTTATGTCGCAATAATATATCAAAACTTAGTCGAAGACAGGATTCGAACCTACGATCACGTGTTTGAAGATCAGTTACCTTAACTATTAGGCTATTGATCTTAACTCACGCAGCACGAAACTTAGTAGATGTAGGAACAAATGTTAATTTTATCAATTTTTATTATAGGGTCCTACGATGCCAGGATTAATGGTGATGCTGTCTAGATGGTCTCCGAAAGAGGAAAGAGGCCGTATGGGTGCCATTGTGTTCGGAGGAGCGCAGATCGGTAACATCGCTGGTTCTTACTTCTCCGGTCTTATCATGCACAATGGTACTTGGGATAATGTGTTCTACATGTTTGGTGGATTGGGTATCGCTTGGTTCATCTTATGGGTAAGAATATAATCTTTTTAGAGATAACATGTGAATTCATTTAGACTAATGTAATTTTGTTACATTCGAGTTTGTTAAAAAGATTTTTAAAAGTAATCTTTGAAGATTTTAATCAATCGTGTTGAAAGACAACATAAATTATAATTATTGTGTTTTTTTTTATTCCAGGGTATATTATGCTACAGTACGCCGAATACACACCCTTACATCTCAGACAGGGAAAAGAAATTCTTGAATGAAAATGTAACCCCGTTGATACACAGCCAGAAGGCTGATTTGGATCCCGTCCCGTGGAAGGCGCTAGTGAGATCAGTTCCACTTTGGTCTTTAATAATTGCTGCTGTAAGTAGAAATTACAAAAACAAAGTCATAAATTTTCGTTCAAGTTAATTTTATAAGACTGTTGGTGTAAATTTACATTATATACTTTCATTTTGTTGAATTGGATAAATAAATAGTTATTAGAAGTAGTCATTTTTATACGTCTTTAGGATTTGAAAGGAATTGATTAATCGCATGCTTTTTACAGATTGGTCACGATTGGGGATATTTCACGATGGTTACAGATTTACCTAAATACATGACCGATGTTCTCAAATTTAACATCAAGTCTGCAGGTCTCTTGTCTGCCCTACCGTACGTATCGATGTGGATCGCATCATTTTTCTTCGGTCTTCTCTGCGACTTCTGTATCAAGAAAGGATATCATAGCCTCAAGAATGCCCGGAAGATTTATACTACCATAGGTACAGTGTTTTATACAATAATTGTTATTAATCAAATTTCTCCAAGTACAGAATTGTTTCAATACTTGCAGCTTTTGGTTTTTTTATTCTTTGTAAGAATAAGTCAATATTCAATGTTCTGTACCTAAATTCTAATTAGATTTCAATTAGGTCTTATATTGCTCATAAACCTAATATCCATTAGTACAATAATCATCAATTGCAATTAAATATGACATATTTATTTAAGCTTTACTTTTACTAGCAATGTTATCATACTTTATCAAATTCACCATTTCTTTTTCAGCCGCCACTGGCCCAGGTATTTGCATCATCCTCGCTTCATACTCTGGCTGTGATACCACTCTGGCTGTGTTTTGGTTCATCTTTGCGATGACACTGATGGGAGCGTATTACAGTGGTATGAAGATCAACGCCCTTGATATCACGCCTAACTATGCTGGTACCACTACTGCTCTAGTGAACGGCATTGCTGCTGTCTCCGGGATAATATCACCGTATTTGATTGGATTATTAACACCAAATGTAAGTTCATGTTCTGGTGTTTTAAATATCTACCGATAGATGGCATGTTTATAATCTTGTCAGTTACGAACTCTTAGGAATTTTTAAGTCACAATGTGAACAAAAGGCAATGAAATTGGAATTGAATTTCATTATTATAGATTTATTTTAATTAAATACGAGTAGAATTATTATAGATTCATCTGAACTTGAGCCAAAATTCTAATAAAAAATACTAAATAACTATTTACGATGTTATGGTATATGGAAACTTTGAGGAACTAAAAAGTTTTTCTTTTTCAGTCTACCCTCAAGCAATGGCGGGTAGCATTCTGGGTTTGCTTAGTCGTGTTAGTTGTAACTAACATCGTTTACCTAATATTCGCCGAAGGAGATCAGCTTTGGTGGGACGACGTAAAGAAGCACGGCTATCCAACAGGTTGGAAGCACGGTCCACTGCCCACTAAGTCAAAAGACGCAGAAGATTTAAAAGAAAGCGAACCTACGGAGAAAAAGTGATATATTTATAATAAGTTAGTAAATATGAACATAAGTTAAGTAAATGTTGTTTATTGTTATGTTTTGTATAATAAATTGTTTGAAAATTTACTGAGTTTTTATATCCCGATTTGAGAGAAAGTATAATTTTATTTATTTATTGAAAATATTATATTATATATGGCCCCGCAAAAACTATATAATTGGTTTGTCCGCGGGTGCGCTGGTTACAAAGTAAGGGAATACTTTGTGATATAAACTTATGACTTGGTGAAAAGTAAAACTGGAAACTAGAAATTAAAATTAACTACATGTATATAGATATCAGATATGATATGTCAGTTTTATTGACTATCGTCAAAATTAGTTTTTTTTTTCCTTCCCAGGACCCAAGCAGTAATTTACCATTTAAGAAAGAGTATACTTAGATGTGAAGGGTGTTGTATGAAAAGTGATACATACTATATAAACCTTCCATAAGGAATAGGTCTAGGATACGATAAAATTAAATACTACAGAAAATACCGATTAGAATCGGAATCGGAAATATTAGACTATCAGTGGGTAACCTAGTGAATAAATTTCAATTTATTATTGACATCAGTGGCTAAGCAAGCCAAGCTAGTTTGATTCATTGTTCTTAACATTTGTACTTATATGGATAGACTAAATGCCTTGGACAATGCTTATTCGATTACCACCAATTTAGTGCTGACAGTTGCAGTTTGTTGGGGTTTAACAAGCAGTGAACCTTCGTTCAATATATAGTTGTGCGAAGCAGTGAACTGACAAAAACTAAACTAGCGTAGAAAATACTACTTATGTTAATACCTAACTAAGCAAGAAATAAATTTAATGACTACAAAAGTAAATAAGGGCCTGGTTTCTAAATAAAGGTTACAAAGAAAGAGACAAACATTTTAAAGGATGTTTGTATAGTTTTTAGATAAAGATTCCGATTATTATATTTGTTACGGGCTAGCTTTAGAGCAAATAACACACCTTTAACGAAATTGTTCATAGTGTATTCAATTTGTCGAAATAAACCTTTTGTAAATAGGGCTTATCTGATAGTGTAAATAATTAATGATTTAAAAAAACGTAAAAAACGTGCAGTACTAGAGTCCGCTTTAACATCTTCGCACAAATGAATCAGTTCACCCGGTGTTTCTTCCCGGTGATTCCTTACTGTAAGAGTGGAGACGGATAAGAGAAAAATTCAATGTTTGTTGTTGTTTGTTTACTTTATTGTATTACTATTTTTGTAATAAATAAAAACTTTATTTTTGTAACAAATATATTATAAAAACTGTATTTTTGTAATAAATATAGAAGCTTGATTTTTGCAAAGTTGTTTATTTCAAATACTACCATCGCCTTGAATGCATTTCTTCTTCGTCCCAGTCCGAAAGTTGCTCTAACACTTGCAAATCACTTTCACTATCAGATATCACTATACGGCAACAAGCCAGCCATTTTTTAATCTATATCTATACTAATATTATAAATAGGAAAACTTTGTATTTTTGTATTTTTGCATGTATTGAAATAACTCAAAAACCACTGGACCGATTTTAAAAGTTCTGTCACCATCAGAAAGGTGTGTTATCTGTGAGTAACATAGGCTACATTTTATTATTACTAATGTTTAGGAACTATTAATAAAGCGTGTTTCTGGACGTCGGCGTTAAAAATTCACTAAACTTTAACTTTTCTCGGCTTACGCCTCCTAAACCGTTAGAGGTAATTATTAATTATTAATGATATTATATTATAAATGCGAAAGTTTAGACGGATGTATGGAGGGATAGATATTTGTTCGAGTTTGTAGCCCAAACTGCTCAACGGATCTTGATGAAAGGCATAGATAGAGAATAGGCTGGAAGAACACATAGGCTATTTACTTTTTAATTCCACGCGAACGGAGTCGCGGGCGAAAGCTAATAAATAAATAAAGGTGTATGTGATAAAAATAGTAACTTACTTCCACTGGTTCAATGTCGTCGGAGTTTGTGATAACCCTCATTAACTCCCTGTCTCTCTTCTTAAACAAGTCCAACTCTGATTTATGACATTTACGTGATCGACCCAGACAATCAGTAAACTCGACCCTGGAAATATCAACAAACTATATTTAGATTAAAGTCAATCTGTGTTTCTTTCTGTGGGATTCCACTGTTGAAATACTTGTATCAAAACATTTTTTATAATTCTAATGGACAATATTTTTGAATACAAACATTATGGCTATAGAATTTTATAGTTAAACTAATTACATATTAAAAATTACTAGACAATTCCGAATATAGTCAAATGTAGAATCCCCAAATAGAATGAATATATATTACCATTCACTCTCATCTTCAACAGTTTCGTTAGCTGGTTTAATTTCAACATCACTCTGTTCTGTTTCCTCGGGTTCTGCTTGTTTCTTACTATTGAAATCAACAAGAAACCTTTCAGCCAGTTGTGAATTTCCTCTTTTATCCGATAAATGTTCATATAACTCAGCTTTCTTCTCTAACGCAAGCCTGGATAGTTATGATTTATAATTTATTAAACATACTATTGGAATCACAAACTATGGTTTTCAAAAAAAACATAAGGTCACCCTACTTATTCTGTTTAAGATACAAAACAATATGCTAACACTGTCTGGCAATGAAATTATACAATGACTAAACATACCTACCACTGACCTTCATATATGGACAGGCAATAATACATAGTATTTTGTTTTTTTGATTTTCGCTATTGGCACTAATGATAGGTTCGTATGTGTGATGAGGATTCGAACTAATAGTAGAGATGGAACAAACTGTCTGATCAACATTAATGTCTGAATGAAACAAAATCTCTCATTTCCAAGCAAAAACCTATTCATGTAATAGAGATCAGTGGTACCCAAAGTATTTAGTCTCTGTTTATTGTGATTTTATCGATTTTTTTGCAAATAATTTGAATCCTATCAATTGTAAAAAATTCGCATAAGCAATATCCTAACAACAATCTATGGTATTTTGGTACAAGAAAAAAATATGGATGTATTAAAATTTTAATTATAGCTTTACAGGTGATGCAACTGTGAAATATCAGGGACATTGAAAAAAATACTAACTTAGATTTTCTTATAGCCTCTAATTCATCTGTGTCAACAGCTTTAAGATTATCTTTTAAAGATTTACGGTCCTTTTGATTACCATCTAATTTCTTTTCAACCTTAGAAGGTTTAAAGTTTTCTGCTTTATGCTGTGGTAGTTGTTTCTTTTCTAATATCTCCTCCTGTTTTTTTAAAAGTTCCACTTTGAGACCTAATAGCTGAAATATTTGTAAGAACATTTAGGACTACAGATCTCCATTCTAAACCAAGGTTGACAACCTTTGAGACACAGGTACCAAGACTGATAATTACAATCCAATTTAATAAAACTGGAATCAAAAAGTTTTTTAAATAAAAAAATAAATAAATTGAATAATCATATTGTTAATTTTGACCATCTTCTAAAAAGGTTACCAACCTCTGTTCTAAATATAATATTTAAGTTGAAATAGATTTATACTTACAATTGATTTATTAAAAGAAATCTTCTTTACTGCCTGTTCATTCATTTTGCACACTAAAAGTTGGTGCTGTAAATGTTTATTTTCGTAACATTTTTCATAGAAATCCTTTTAGTAGCTTCATTCACTCAATAACTTATCCAACATACGTCAGATACTAGTTTGTTCGAAAATATAAACACAATTTTCCCTTTCCACTCTCAAAATATTTCAGTAATTACACAAATAAAACATACCAATAACCATTTATTTATTTATTTTTTGTGTTGGTAATACTTACTGTAACAGGTTTGTGTTTTTAATGTTTCGGTTTTGAGTCCCAAAATCTAAAAAAAAAATAAAAACTCAAAAAAATAAAATAAAAAATTGTGTCATAAACAAAAACATAATACACAAAATAAAAACAAAACCCTAAAAACAAAGAAACAAATTAAAAAGACCTCTTTTTTAACTATATAACTAGGCCTTTCTAGGGTGGGGTGTTGAGAATATCATGTGAGAGTAATTCGCAGATGTGGGGTGCACCTTTTCATTAGGCACCCTGGGGTATTGCCAAACTTCACCCTTAATACCAGTACTGCCCTTAAACATTACACTGTTAGTTCTTCACATTGTCATTCTCTTTGGAAATACAGGAAAAAGCGATGATCTGTTATAAAACAGCGCTCATGGCACTGTTAACTAAAAGTTAGGCCATTTAAAATAAAATAAGCCACATAGTTAATAACTTACCATACCAAAAATAAATATTTTACATAATAAACATATGTTAAAAGCCTGATTAGTTAATGTAGAAATATGGGCTAAATTGCAACTGCAAAACTGTTCAGTTAAAGCCAAAGTGGTGTGGATGGTTTTAAATAGGTCAAATCTCATATTAAAAGACATTCATAACACTTCAATTCAATAAAACTATATATATCTATATGCATGTTATTGCATTAAAAATATTGAGAAAAATAAAACAATGAACAAGACATATTATCATGAAACAAACAGTTATATGTTAAAGACTCATCCAATATCTCCGCAGTAGCATTTACTAAAATGTAATCATTTCCATGCAAGTAACTTATAGTATATCAATCAAATATTTTGAACTTGAATATTTCACTTTTTCTTATAACATGATTTTATAACATTGTCCTTATTACAAATTCATGTTGGTGAAAGATCCTTCTAGAAACACAATTTAAGAAAAAATAGGACCAATAGGGGCAGCCATTTTGATGTAGATTACACCATACACTTAGCAAATATTGTTTTTTACAAAGAAGAATATTTGCTATACATCATTCCAGGTACAATATAATTCTATAAACCATCAAAATTTACTGAATAATTAACTTTATCTTGATAATACAACGCCAGCTCGCTTAATCTAATAAGAAGATAAATATTTACCTTTTTATCAATGAATGCATATAAGTTGAGACTGAAAAGTAGAGGTACACCTCCAGTTACCTTCTTTGTTGTGTTTCAAGCTAAATAACAAAAAAAAAACACTCAGCAGACGGCAGCTGAACGAACTCCGATATTAAGCAGCACTAAAAACTGAAATCTTAAACATTGACCTCTTTAAATAATTTAAATAATTATTCACAAGATCTCAAAATAACTCTGGAGTTGTCTGGAGCACCAGAGACCAAAGAGTAAATATTGTTATCACATTGACAATCGATCAATACCAATCAAATAGTGCAGTGCAATGCAATGTAATCAATAGTTAACGTAAACGTAAAAACCTGTTACCTGTACTGATATATTTTGTGTTATAACCGCTTACATGTTTTTATGACAGTCATTAAAATGTTTTCAAAATTAATGCATTTATTTGGTATTATAAATATATATATAACTTAAAAGTCGATGTAAACATAAGTGTAGATAATATTTATCTTTGTGGCGATATTTTGACTGGCTTTAAAGTTTAAAGAGGCATTCAACAAGAGTTGGTTGATCGCTTGACTAATGAATGATAATAAACGTCAAAGGCAGGGTGCAAGAAGAAAAGTAAATGTAAATCATTATTTAAGGTGAATTAAATTTAAAATGAAAGCATTGCGTAAAATTAAAACGCGATAATGTTACCTAACAGAACCTAGAATAGGAAAATGGTTTCAGTATTTTCTTACTAATACTCATATTGTCTATGGACAATGTGTGGAAATGTTCTACACAAACACCAACCTAAAAATAATAGAATGACACATTTTGAGTTTGACTGACATCTTTGCAATGCAGTGATCTCAGCCAGTTTTTTTTGCTAATTTCATGGTCATTCTGACAACTATTTCATAGGCCGTGACGAAAAAATCTCTATATACAAAATAACAAAGAAACGATTTACAGAATTAAGCTAAATTTTAAAACTAGTGATAAACGGTTGTTCGTGTGATATTATACATCAAGTACAAAAGAAAGAAATATTACTTAGAACATTGAAATAATTGCGTGAGATCAAAATGTCAACGCCAGCTAGAAGACGTCTTATGAGGGATTTTAAACGGTACGAATAATTGTATTTCATTGTTAGTTCGAATAATTTGTAATTTCAGGTTACAAAGATAACGCTGAATTAACTAATTATATGATTGTCACCTTCATCGATTTATTTGCTGATCTCCATATTTCATACGGTCATGAAGTCGATGATGAAGGTTCCCTATAATTTTACACAAACTCTTCGCATGTACTAAAGCTACGTCATGGCTACGTCAAGTTCTCCGTTATTTATACATTTGTCGGTGTGTATCTTTGTTATTGTTTGCTAAATTAGGTTATGTGGAAGTTTAGAAAGTTTATCGTGTTAAGTACGCGCAAGGTATTTCTCAGCTCGTTATTAATCAACTTCGTTTTTTAATGTCATTGACCTTGTTTTCTCAAGTTCTAGAATGATCTAATGTTCTATTTTAATACTTTACAGCTTACAAGAGGACCCGCCCACTGGTGTTTCTGGAGCTCCTACTGACAATAACATCATGATCTGGAATGCTGTGATATTCGGTCCCCATGATACTCCATTTGAAGATGGGACCTTTAAATTAACTATAGAATTTACTGAGGAATATCCTAACAAACCTCCAACAGTTCGATTTGTATCCAAAATGTTCCATCCAAATGTGTATGCTGATGGTGGGATTTGTTTAGACATTTTGCAAAATAGATGGAGTCCTACATATGATGTCTCTGCCATTTTAACCTCAATACAGGTAAATGTACAAATATTTTATACCTTAGGATCAATAAATTTTGTTGTAGGCTCTTTTGAGAAAACGTGCCACTCTTCATAATTGCAGTAATCATCATCGTCAGTTTGCTCCAGTTTACTCCTGATCAGAAATAGACCTTCTGTAATTCCTATCACAATTTCTTTGCGATTACAATACTATTAATTCATATTCCAATAGGAATTTAGTCTAATTAGTTATAAAGTCTACTATAGTTTTCACATGTCTATGTAGGTATTATTTTTATAGTGTTATTAAATCAAACCTGCTCTACAACAAGTCTAAAATAGGAATTACTAAGGTCATACCACATCAGTGTATAAATAGTAATGGTTAGTATATGAAACATATATATGTAATAAAATTGAATTTGTTTTTTTCCAGTCATTGTTAAGTGATCCTAACCCCAACTCACCAGCAAACTCGATGGCGGCCCAGTTGTACAAGGAAAACCGTAGGGAATACGAGAAGCGTGTTAAAGCTTGCGTAGAGCAATCATTTATTGATTAGCAGGGAAGGTGTGGGGTTGGCAACAATGTTGTATGCACGATTTGCACTGCCCATGGCATTGGCCACCGATATAATTCATTGGGACGATTGTGTAAATTAAAAATTTTAATACCATATACAGACCTGCCATTATACATTGGCAGTATGGGACATAAGAAAGATTTTGGTAAACCAAGTATATTAAGGATTTTATTTTATGTTGTTGATAGTAGTGTTTTAATAATCTGTATCAAAATATGTTCAACTTGGATTACCATGTGCAAATAGCAAATAATAGGCTAATAACATGTTTAACATTAAAATAGCAGTTTGTTTTATTTTATAAATTGAATTATTTATTTTTTGTATGTATGTCAGCAATCTCCATAATTCACTGTGTCAGCATTATACTAATTTCACTTAAATTTTGTGTTGAAATATAAATTATTTATACAAAAATGTTTTCTTAGGTCATCCATTTACATTCTCTGGTGTGTTAAAATTAATCCTTGCCTATGCTTCGATAATATAGCTGTAGAGTAGTTATCCTTATGTTTTCTTTTATAGTAAAAAAAAATACCTTGATTGGCAGTTGTAAACGCTTTTAAAATAATCATTAGATTGAAATTAAATTCTCAGTGAGATGAACACCTGTAAAGGCCTCATGTGAATCCAGAAAGTACAATTTTTTTATGAAATGTTAACATTTACAAATACACTCTTGAATATTATTGCTGTATTATTGGTCCATTGTCACATCTGCACAAATTTCTAGTTTCACTGCACTAGAATGTCCCAATGTTATATTTTCTAAAGGGTTGTATAGCAATTTTGTTTTCTCATTAAGCTATGATTTAGCTATGTTTCATGATCCTTTTTACATAGGTATATGTAATATTTTGTCTTCTAGTAAAATATTATTTTCAGTTTGAGGTTTGTGTTTTAATCAATATAAAGCCTTTTGTAGAATTATAATGTGGTAAAAGATTATTGTTAAAAATACAATACAATTCAAGTTTTACACAATTTATTTTTAAAAAATTAATTCTTGCAAATAAACTTGATGGTGAAAACAACACTAAAGCGAAAGAAACCTTAGCAAGATTACAAAATACTAGCTGTTGCTCGCAACTTCGTTCCCGTGAAATTAAAAAAAATATAAGGTCTATCTGTGATTAACATACCGTGAATTACCTTTCTAATGGTAAAAGAATTTTTTAAATTGGCTCAGTAGTTTTTGAATGATTTCAATACATATAAAATACAAATCTTTCCTCTTTATAATATTAGTATAGGTAAACGCATCATGGTCAACATCCTTGAAAGGCATCATGTATGTTTTTGCAAGTACAATGCAAATGAATCTTGCTAATTGTCATGCATTGTTAGTGGCTCAAATAATGAATAAGCCTAAAGTAAGAAAATGTCTCAATATGACAAACACAACCTATCCAGTGCCATTTACCGATTTCTCTTTGCTTATAATTTTGCAGTTATTATTATAGTAACTTTAATTGTTTGAATTTAAGTTAAAATATAGTACATATCATTGGTATTGACTTGTTACTTCCAAAATACATATAGTAAATAAAAAATAGGGTTACAACAGATTATACTTATGATTAATCTGGATGTATTATATAATTCAGTCATGAATTGTATTTGGAACAATTACTACTCCTAATTAGTTAGAACCTTCATCTACCCACATGTTTTAACACAATTTGATTGAGCAAAGCTATGAGTAATTCAATACATGCCCTGCATAGATTTATATAATGCAAGAATTTCTGAAAGAAAACTAGAATTCTGAAACAAATCAAGTTGCCACATGTATGATATTCAATATGGAAGTCTGTAATCTCTGCCTACCCATCTATTTTTCTGTTAGTTGCCTTGTTTACAAATAGAAACTACAAGTTAAGCATTTTGTCGGGATGATAAATAAAATACCTAAATGTGAAAAATGTCTTTATCTAAAAATCAATACTCATGAAATTTTAAATAAATTTAATTCATAAATAAGAGGAAATATACAATTGTTGACAAATATTGCTATAATACCATATAACCCGTAGGTAAAAATTACTTATCAATTATCAAAAAATCAGTTCATTTTAACATAAAATACAATTTAACAGACTACATTTGTGTAGCATTTACATATAAGTGGTCAACTTGGGTGGTCTGGATCAAATCCAGGATAATCGAAATCATAAACATGTCTCAAAAATTCTGAGTATTACTGTTTGATCCACTACAATGGCTAATCACTTCTTACAATAAATGTAAATGTTTTAGAGATCAACTGGCCAAGATAACAATCAGTAGTTGCACCTAAGTTAATAAGAAGCCATGAAACTGCAATTAAAAAAGTTTTTAAGTAGAATTTTACCTTGTCTTCAAATCCTCTTTTAATTTAAAGATCAATAATTCCATACAGACTGTAGCATCTTCAGCACTGTCGTGACCATCAACGGAATTCTGAATAATTTTCTTAAGATGTTCAGATGATAGATTCTTTAAAGCTCTTTTATATGGAGGGCCCATTTTATGTGGAAATAAAACACTAGTATCTATTACGGTATCATGAATCAGTTTAAGTGCTTTGAAATCAGATTCTAAGCTGTGGCCAATTAATATAGTTTTACTATTAAACATACTAAGAAGTGTGGCTTGAACCTCTAAAAGTGTGGTCGTCACACCCATCATTTGCTCCTCTGTAATACCAGAATACCTTGTATTATGATCTATTATAGGATAGAAAGGTTTTACAAGAGTCTCATAAACAACTTTACAGGCTGAATTTATTACAGTTACCCTAGTCAAGTCTAAACCATGTGTTGTGTAACACATTTCACAATCTAACGAATAAACTCCATAATCATCACTTTCTGATTCTGGCGGCATAGTTCTAATATAACCTTTTAAGTTTTCATAATCTACAAATTCATAAACATGGCAGGAAGCTATACAGCATCCATCTGATGTGGCATCTTGACTGCAACACTGGTAACGTGCTTCACCTCTCACTCTATATTTATTGTTAGGATGATAAATACACTCTTCTTTAACAGCAGGGAAACCCTTTTTATTTACTGTATAATCTTTCTTACATCTACAGCAGGTCCTTATATAACCTTTAGGAGGATTCTGCTTTTTCTGACCATAGATAATTGCTCTCCCTTTTTCACCACTGCTATGTGGTCTTGGAAAACCATTGCTTTGTAATTGTTCCTCTGTTAAAACCCATTTCTGTATATTGCTATACAGTTTTGCGCCACTAAAATGATTTTTATCAATCACATTCTTTTTATTTTTATTTTCTATGCTCCAAGATCCTGCACTACTTGTGGTACCAGATATTGCGTGTGGAATTTTCTGCAAAGCTGTACATTCAGAGCTGGACTTCTTAACACCATTGCATTCTTGCACTTCCTTTCTTAGCCTACTTACGGTAAGTACTGAAGAATTTTTGTATATCGGAATAGTTGAGCACTTTTTACTTGTTGCTAATTCTTCATGTTGAGCTCTTGCATAAGCATCAGTTGATGATAAATAAATTTTTAAACACTCATCTATCATCATATTTAAGTATATAGACCTAATGTTTGCAGGTATTTTTGAGGCAAGAGGCTCTAACACACCAGGTCGGTCAATAAATTTCTCATTAGGCATGTGGGCAACTCTCTGAGTGCCTTTTTTAACTGTCTGTATAGAAGTACAACTAGTTGATGGACTACTTTTTTTATTGTCTGGGGTGTGTGAAATACCTTTTTTGGCATTAACTAATGTAGATGCATAAGGCACATGAGCAATTCTAATTTTAGTATTACCACTGCTTGGGGGAGTGAACACATTATTCTGTTGTGAGTCTGGTGGTTTTTGTGTAACTTCACTTTTATTTGGTGGGGTTTTCAATGCATGAAATTCTCTTATTTTGGCCATTCTATCAGCCATTGCTTGTGCTGCATTTATCTTAAAATTAGGTTTCACTTGTGGCCTTGGAGTTACTTTTATATTTTTATCAATAGTGCGAGATATTCTTTTCTTACTTGGTATATATTCCTCTGCCTCATTATCATCATCCTTGTTGACTGTATCCTCAACAACTTTAGGTTTTTCTACAGGTACATATTCTTCAAAAATTTTCTTACATTCTAATGTGATACTTTCTTCATCTGATTCCGACATCTCTAGAAGCTCTTCATTGTTTTCATGGGAGTCGAAGTTATCATCCTCTGGCTCTTCTTTTTTTTCTTTATGTTTATCTTTGTGATGTTTAGAGCTTTTATGACTTTTCTGTTTGTGGCCCTTTTCTTTTTTTTTAGTATCCTCTTTGTGATACTTTGAATCTTTAGAATGATGTTCTGAACTCCTAGAAGAACTACTTTTATGTTTTGAACTTTTCGAAGAATGTTTCTTATCAGTTTTATCTCTATCTTTACTTGAACTTTTATGACTTGATTTTTTTTCAGAATCTCTACTGGAGGAGATTTTACTTTTTGACTGCTTATCCTGTGTTTTAGACTTTTCTCTGCTGTCAGATTTACCTTTATTAGATTTATTTCTATCCTTATCAGGTTTATCATCCTTACTTTTGGTGTCCTTTTTTTCACTATTTTCTTTGTTATTTTTTGCTGTTGTGGTATTTCTCTCACTACTGTTTTTAACATTATTTTCACATTTCTCTTCATCTAAAATTTGATCTAGTATATCAAACTCGGCACCCAAGTCATCTAAACCATTCAAATCACTTGATAATTTTCTCTTCTTTTCTTCAGGTTCAACTTCCTCATCGCTAGAAAAACATGGAGCTAGAGACCTTGGAGTGGGTTGATATGTAACCTTTGCCACTTCTAGCTTGCTAGTCACCTTTGTAGGTTTATATTCCAAAATCTTCTTTTTGTTTGAATTTTTATCTGAGGGAACATAGCTCCTTTTGGTTGATGTTGAGTTTTCATTAGGTGTATACTCTTGTAATTCAGTCTCTTTTCCTGGCAAATATTTTTCTTTTGATTCTACTGTACCTTTTGGAGTGTATGGATCTAATTGTGACTTCTCTGTGGAACCAGGAGTATATGTGGTGGGCGGAGGTATATATATAAAAGGTTTAAAAGAACCATTAACTTCAACTGGGCGCTTAATAGCCATATTAGGTGGCTTTCTAGGTGTGTAAGGTACTGGAATGTGCCTCTTTCTTTGTTCATTTACATCTTCGTTGTTTTCCGAGTCGACGTTATTAATTTTGTTTAACTCTGCTATCGGTGTCGGGTTGTATGTAGCTTTAGAAGTTACAGGTACTATGATTGTCTTTGATACTTCATTTGTTGTTGATGTGCCGGTCGGAGATATTGATCCTGAAGATTCTGTTTGTTGCAGTACCTTTTGTACGGCCGCAGACACCAGTTTTTGTAAAATTGTATCGCTTTCGATGCCATCGTTGTTTTGGGGTTCTTTCTTAACATGACGAAAATGACAGTAAGGCCGTTCACAAAGACCGCTATCAAAAAAAGGACAATTCAGGCCTTTAAAATAGCCTGTTGACGGAAGCATTAGAATGTTATTTACATTCGACTATTTATAAAGAAACGATATGTTATTAACAAATAACCAGACATTGCATACTCCCAAAGTTCAATCCAGTTGATTTGATACAAGCTGACAAGTTGAGCTGATTATGTCAACCACAGCACAGATAATTAATTAGACGTGAGCGTTATTTCACGTCACTAGTTACAATCAC
>DVQG01000275.1:0-16365 GCA_018231605.1 Papilio ambrax
TTATAAATGCGAAAGTTTAGATGGATGGATGTTTGTTAGTGTTTGTAGCCTAAACAGCTGAACGCATTTCGATAGAAATTTGCTTTATATGTAGAGAATAGTTTGGAAGAACACATAGGCTACTCGCTTTTGATTTTTTAAATTCCACCCAGACAGTCACGGGCGAAAGCTAGTTTATATATAACGTAAAATACAAAGGGAATAACTGTCGCATCTATTTTTACTATTACTTCACAGAAATGTTAATAAACAAAACGAAATCCTGAATTTAGTCATTTTCAATGAAAACTATAAATAAACTGATAAAGTAAGAACAAGTATTGTAAAATGAAAGACATACCTAAGCATATTACATAATAAAGCATTGAATTATAGCAACAAGGTATATAACATAACTAACTACCTTTCAACTATTTGGCTGTAGATAATGAAGATGCCAAAATGCTCTTGAGCATTCCTAGATGGCTCCCGACACAAAATCAATACGCGCCGCCCGACACCGCCACGCCGGATACCGTCCGCAACCTCACAGCTTAGCTATATCCATATTCGATCTCGGTGATAATTCCAGCCTACATTTGTGAATTAACTACATAGCTTAAACGTCATATTATACTGATGTAAAGTGTTTAGTATTTTCTGCTTTTAAGTATTCTAAATTTGGTAACTGACGTACTCTATTTTATTTATGGACTAATAATCAAAAAGTGGGAACATCGATAAGGTTAGTCTCTAAAAAGGTAAGCAGGACAGGAAGCCATAGAAAAAATGTTTAATGTTGCAAAAGATCTAAACGATTTTTGTTACATTTTGCCATAACCATTTTTTTTGCGTTCTCTTTCGCAATGCGGGCGAAGGTTGTTTCATTATTCTATCTATTATAATACATTTATATTGAGTTTCAAAAACTTTCTCTATGTTAAAAGCAATAAGTTATGGGAATCCGACTTTACTTGAACATAGTTTAAAATAAAATGTAGCTTATGTTATAAATAATAAAAAGTTTGTTTACGTTGTAAATAAATAATCAATTTAAGAGATATTTGACGAGATACTCTCTATGTTCTATTTGTTGGAGAAGGAATCCATAAGGCGTGGAGTACTGTCAGCGCGTCCCGTGGGATGGCGTATCTCGCAAAATTTCGCTATGAATATTGAGAAATGCTCGTAAATTCCGCTCCGAGCTCCACTTAGCTGCTATCAAATACTGCGCGTTTTTGTCCGCCCTCCGTATTATTATGATCCATATATAGAATAAAGACGTTCCGCAAAATGAAGTAGACTTCCCTAAATTAATTGAACTCAATTTATCTTTTAATAAGACTAACCGTCGCACTGTCTAATCTTACTAAACTAATGTAACACTACATAACGACAGTGAATATGTCAATGATTAAGAAAACTGTCAGAGTAAAAACTATGGTCACTTAATCAAGCAAAATGTTTGCGTGATGCTATTTTGAATTTTAAATTAAGATTATAAGTCGAGCAGCACAGTTTTCAGTACTGGATAGAGGCCGAAGAAGGATTCTGATTTGTTGCGGTGAAGAAGGCAAGTGGAGAAACCACGATATTGTTTCCTAAATCGGAGCAATGGGAAGTAACACAATAAGAGATAATATTATGAGTGAAAATTTAGTGATAGCAGTTGAAAACTAGTCCTGTAAATTTCAAACCTAAAGTGTAAAATTTTAAGAATAAACTCTTTAGTGAAACAAACTATTTCAACCCGGGCCAGCTGTAATCTAATTCCCCAACGCCGGCGACAAATTAAAAATCAAGTTATCGAATTTAACATCAAAAGTATTTCCACTTTCCTCACGAAATGGAAACTTTCTCAGTAAACATTTATCTAAGCCTATGTCGTATCTTCAAAATACTTAATTTTTTCCTCATTAAAACGAAAATTGTAAAGTCTGCTACAGACTCTCAGTTCTGATAGTTTTAAGTAAAGAGTTTAACTCTCCCGTAAAAACTGAGGGTGTTTAGGCAAACCTTATAACTGAACAGTTCAGTTTAGTCAAAATTTTAGCCTATACAGGGACTTTTAACTGAACCGTTAGAACTGTCAGAACTGAATATCTGCAGCGGACTCACCAAAAAAACTTTCGACCGTAATTGATATGCAATACATTCAGGAAGAATAAATACAATGATCCACTACAATTCTCTTTTAAAAAGGAATAGCCAAGCGGTCCATTCAGGGAGGGTACCATATTTATTTATTCAATGACACGCTGTTCTATCACAACCGCAAACCTTTTATATTTCAGTAATTGTTTTCTTGTTGTATTGAAACGTGAATTGTGTATTTATTGATTGTATTTTAGTGATAGTAGAAAATTATATAAAAATACATTATGAAGATAGGATTATATTGTTCGTTGAATAGAAGCACACTAGATATTCAGATAAATATTGTATAAGTTCATAATCGTACGTTTGACTTGAGATAATGCTAGTTTGACATTATATGTACTGATGAATTAAATGGGAAAGCGATAACAGATGAATTGAGAAGAATAAAGTTACTTTAATTTCCAGTAACCAAGCTAGGCCCGAGGCCGGTGGTAGTAGAAGCAGAGCCGCCTCCGGCTGCACCGCCTGCGCAGCCTCCTCCTCCACAACCAACCAAAACAGAACGGTCAGTATTAAGATAAACGAATTTTTTGCATATTGCTTTTATTTTGTACATACGATATGAAAAGAAAGTAGGTATTATAATTAATACAAGGGTTGAACTAAAAACATATGTGATATATATGTATATAAATAGTAATGACAGCGTATTGTTCAATTGGTGGTGTACTACAGAGAGGCGGGCAAAGCGCCATCACGCGCGGGCGCATGTCGCGTGTGCCTAAAGGCGCTGAAACCGGGCGAGGTGTTCCACACGTGCAATGGCTGCCAGCACCGAGTCTGCGAGGACTGTTCATCCTACTCCAAGCCGGCCAGCGATGACGAGGCGGTAATAACTAACTTTCTGTATACATACGAATTCACATTCAAAAAACCAAGTTCTCGAAACTTTAAAGTTTTCTATTTCGTTACAGAGTTCATGGCGATGCTCGGTGTGCCGGCGCAAGGCTGGACCGCGCGTGCCCCCCGCTGCGCAGGACAGCACGGATTCTTTGCTGGACGTGCCGGTGCTGGAGGCGCTGCAACGGCGACACTCGGAGGCGCGGCTTGGCGGCGGCGGCGCCTCCGCCGGCCTCGCACCGCCGCGTTCTCCAGAACTGCGCAGACACTCCGATGTGTCGCCGGCGTCCTTAAAAGAATTAGAGAAGGTAATGTTTAATTTTCAACAAAATGTGTACTATAATTGGGGCCTGCCTGCTTCTTCTTTCCACCATTTTATGTCTACACGTTTAAAGTTAGTTGTGTGTAGAGTTGATCCGTTGAGTTTGTAACGAGCCTGCCGCTGTGGCAGTTAAAGGGCGGCGGCGGCGGGGGCGGAGGCAGCGTAACACCTGACGTGGAGTCGCGGCGCGCCAGCACGGTGTCGCCCGCGCGCCGCCGCTCCGTGCGCGCGCCCAGACAGCGCTCCTGCGACGAGGACCAGCAGCCGCCCGGGCAACACGCTCCCGCACTCTCGGCGCCTCCCCCCATGTCACGCAGGTAAAACCAATATACTTTATTCCTCAAACATTTTTTTAAAACTGTGAAATACTTGACAGGCATCTTTAGATGAAACATTTGGTGATATATTTTTTGTACAATATGGTTCCAATTCAGAGCATCTGCCGTGGACGTGGTAAGCGGCGCGGGTGGGCGGCGCAGCTCGTACCGTGTGGATGAGCCCGTAGACACCGCGCCGCAGATCACCGGCCTCGGCGTCGACGAAGACCGCCCCATCCGAAGACGGGGCAGTCAATTGTTAGTTAATATTGTTTTAAGTGACTAGCTTATTAATAATAGAGGCAGGATAGTAGGTATTCCATACAAAAACTCATACACCCTAACGACATAAAAAATTATTCACGGCAGATGCACTTGCTTCCAGGCCCGATATCGCCGCTTTGCAGCAGCGTACCGGCGCATTGAGTGCGATGGCTGCGCTGGCGTCGCGCGGCGCGGACGTCGAGCCCGCGCCCTCCGCAGCTGCAGTGGCAGCTGCTGCGGCTGCTGCTGCGGCCAGGCAGATGTCCGTGGATGCAGAGGCAATTAAGATCGTCATACACGATGTCGACGACCGCACACCGCGCCGCGTCACGCTGCGTCGCGATCCCAACGATAAAGGACACCGTTGTACGCTATACTATTTTACTGATTTAACCTTGATAATTGAATCCTATAACTATTATTTATAATTTTTTGATCTTAGCTCGAGGATTTGGCATGCGTGTAGTGGGTGGCAAGCCGGACGCGAGCGGACGGCGCGAGGCCGTCATCGTGTGGACGGTGCCGGGCGGGCCCGCAGACCTGGCCGGCCTGCAACAGGGGGATAAGGTGAATATTAATCGTTATTATTACTTATGACTATAAAAATATGACTAACTAGAACAATGAAATAAATTCATTTAAAAAATCATACAACACAATGGTAGAGCACTAAAGTGTTCCGAAACACCGAAATCCACTTCCATTGGGTTAAAAAGTTATGATAGCCAGAACTCTTTAGCTGAGATTAAAACTTACGCATACGTAAATGTGAATAAAGGCAAGTTGAATGCGTGTATTGCAGGTACTGGAATGGTGTGGCGTGCCACTGACGGAGCGAAGCTTCGAGGAAGTGTGCGCGGTGTTAGAGCGCGGCGGCGACACCGTGGAGCTATTGGTGGAGCCCGCGCCGCAGTTGGACGACCCACCCGCGCCCGCCGCACACCATGCTTCCCATCACCACCACGCGCTATACGGTAATCACCCTCCTCATGTAACAAGATGATGAGTACAGCCTCACAATAGTCAAAACAGGCTATGTAAAGATAAATTGGATTTTAGATCGACTATGTAAGTGACTTTCCACAAATAAAAAATAAGATTGAGAACTAGACACGAATGAGCCTAGTTTTGGGAATATTTCATGAAAAGAGTTTAACATAGCAATTAATTTGCTGATAAGAGATAACAAATCCCAGGCTGTTACTGTGATCAAATTTACCTCGGTAGTAAATTTTGTACAATTTTTGTGAGTAAACATAATGTATTCAAGGCCACGGTTAAGATGAAACTTCGTTATTAAATGATAAGTCCTATAATATTTCTTTAGACCATTTTGTTACATTTAGGCTTCATTTATTTGCTGTTTATTTGTTCTGTCTGCACTACTCAACATTTCTGTGTATTGATTCGTTCCTTCTTTATGTGCTTTCACTTCCTAGCTCCACAAGCTTCGACACTTTCAACTTCTACTCCTTCTTCTTCACGACCTTCGTATTTACGGTAGTAATCTTCATTATTTTTGATTTCATTATAAACTTATAACATAATTGAAAGATTAAATGAATGGTTTTGGATCTATAGGATGTTATAATTTTTGTTTACAGAACCCGAAACAGACAAAACACCATCTTCGCCAACCCGACGGAAATTGCCGAAAACCCCGGTATAATACCCATAGGCTTTAATTGTAATAAGTGTTGTGAATCCCAAAGACATTAAGCGACTCGTTCGCGCCCTCATGGACTTTAGTAGAGACTGTCACTCGGTGCCTATCCTCTGCGCTTCACGGATCACTCACTGTATTAGCTGTGATTTGAAATTTGTTAACCTTTTACTATATTGAAAGGGATACTTTGTTTACATACTCAAGAATATTTACTTAACATTTAAACTCGATTTATTATCTATGTTCGTTATTCTTTATATGATAATAAGTGAAGTGTGTGAAAAAATACTACCTAATTATTTTCAGATTTTTATTTTTTCTATCACCCGACCAATTTCATAATGTCGTCCAACGCCGACGGCCGGAGTTGAATTTATTACACACCCGGCAAAAGTGACCAAATACCATGATAATTAAATTGTTCCAGTAAGTGTAGTTAATGCTACATTCAATTCTAGTGTTCAATGGTAGCTTAGGAAAGTCATCCCGGTATCGAACATAACTCCTAGGATATCCGAGGATGAATAGTTTAATTGTCTATCAAAAAATAAATACGATGTAGTAAATCTAGAGAAGCCGCCGCTTTCAGCTTAGCCGGAAACAAAATACATGAAACATTCAAAAGATTACTATCAACACAATCGAATTATACTTTTTGCGAAAAGTAAGTAACTTAAAGATATAGAGAGGAGACGTGACCCTGGCTGAAGCCAGGCGTGGAGCATCAGAACTTCAAAAAAGAGAAGCGGCCGTAAGGATACGAGGAGCAGGCGAGGTGAGCGCACTCCGGGCACGCGCTAGTCTGCCAACTGTTACCATCGCCCTACACTCGACGCACTCTCCCGTTTGTACCGTGTCATGTCTTGCGCCTCGAGTCTGTTACCGAGTCTTGCTGTTGATTTAGAGTAGTGTAATGCCGCACATTATCCGTCGGACGCTCGGAACGCGTAGCCACATAGCAGCTTGGAGGAACACCTTACGCGACTGGCGCTTGCGACGCGAACTCTGTCTGCGGCTCCTCGCAGCCCACAGCGACACGCTGTACATACCCGCTCCGTTACTGACGTAGATCATTGTTACAATTTATACAGAGTGATACAAATGCATGATTGCACAGTGTGATGTGCATAATAACCTAGAAAGCACCGTATTGGACTGAAGCCTTTGCGTGTGACATGAATTTACCATAATTCGTAAACATATAACTATTTAAATAACATTAACAGGTTTATCATAATACATTGTTCACTAACTATTCTGAAAAAATACTTTGTATGTGATTGATTTTGTGGATGAAGTGAATCTGTTCCCATTCGTTTTCCCAATGTGTTATGCAGAAAAATCTATCCAATTTACACTAAAAAAAATACACTCATCGCATATTCGCTTTAGTAAATTTCTTAACATATTTAGCGACTTTTAGACACCGAGACCTTATCTACATATCGTTAAATTCAACATTTCACATGGAATGTTTTAAATAGTTAAATATTTGATTGAACATTTGGATCCCTAGACAAGTCATTTAATCTCGACGAAAAATTCAAATAGCAATACATGGGGCTTGAACCAGTATCAGCATGATACAGCTTTCTGCATGGCGGACGAGTGCGTCAGATTTTGTTCATTTATGTACTATACATAGCGATGCCTAAGCCCGAACAGCATGTTATTTTATAAAATGTTTGATATATAAAGAAATAATGAAGTACTTCCTTTAATGAGGAAAATGTTGAAATGCTACTACAATCGCAGAGAATGTTTTAAAAAAAAAAATATCCGCTATCGAAGAACTTATAGTTTTTGCATGTTAAGAGATGCATTTCCCTGGTTTATAAAATAGATTTTGCATATAAAGTTATAAAATAATTTTCCATAAAATGGACCTCTCCTTTAGATTTACACTAGCAGTAGGTTCAGTAAGGCCAGCGAATGACAGGTAGACTGATGATTTGATTTAGTTTATATCTGGAAAGAAATGTGAATGTATCTTTTGCGTTCAGGAGCAGGAGCGCAATGAGAGGGCGCGGGAGCGGGAGCGTGAGCGGCCAGCGGCGCGTGCGCAGCTGCAGGTCTGGTTCGAGGCGGAACTGCGAAAGTTAGTGGTGGTCCTAATCGCCGCTGACGATCTGCCGCCACGCGACCACACGCTCGGCTACGGGGACGAACCGGAGGCCTTCGCGAGGATACGTCTTTTGCCATCATTGTGAGTTGATAAGAAGACGCTAATCAAGAGAGATTTTTGTTTCCCTACTTATACATCCACTCGATGTCTTCGAGCATTCGTTACATGTGTATCAGGGAGAGCTGTCCGCCGGTGGAGACGGACCCGGCGTCGGCATCTTGCAGTCCCGTATGGAACGCGACGCTGGGCTTCGGCGGTCTCAGCGCAGACCTGTTGGCCGGGCGTGCGCTAGAGCTCACTCTGTGGGACGCCTGCCCCGGCATCGACCCTGTCCTCATCGGAGAATGCACCGTGTGTATCATGTCTTAAACATTTTTTTTATTTATTATTCCTTCTTGTTATAAGGGTCTTCTACTTATAACTTTCTACTTATAATTATTGCGATTAAAAATAAACTTAGTAGTTTAATTGATAACACTGTTAATAATGTCCGTAAAGTGTGAAGAGTAGTAAAAATGTTGCAGATGGAACTGGAGAAAGCGTTTGCGGAAGAGCGCGCGGTTTGGTGGACACTGGAGGAGCGCGGCACACGGTCTGCCAGCGCCTCGCCGCGCGGCTCCCTCGCCGGCGCGCGAGCTCTGCGCCGTGGAGACTTCGCCTCGCAGCGATCTATATCAGGTAATTTAAATCTATCGCCATCGGTGAATTTATTCGGATGGATTAACAAAAACCAACTTCAAGTAACAATTGATGTACCGCATAATTTTGTCGTTTATTTTGTTATTAACTTTCCACTCAGATGACGTGGATTCAATCGGGGAGTGCGCGTCCCTGCTACACCCAGACCACGCTTGGGTGGCGGGCTCGCGGCGCGGCTCCTCGCAGTCGGAGACACTTGAGGTGGAGGTGTACCAACTCGGCAAAGACTTCTCGCGGTCGCTGCCGGGCTCCAGGCGCTCCTCCTTCCAGCAACAGGATAAAGGTAATATTGTTATGTTCTTTATTATATCGTAAATCCACATGATGGTTTGTAAGTAATACCGCAGTGGGTTGACTACCAGCTATAAATTGTTTTTTTGGAGTACAGTCAGGGCATAGAAATCGCCTAACCTTGAAACACTAACTGGAGGGCTCCTAAATAAAAATAAAAACGTCCTGCTTTTGCTGAGTAGCTGGCAACATGCATATATAAATAAGTACAAGGTGCAGAGGGCGCCGTGGCGCCGAGCGGGTCGCGACGGAGCGAGCGGCGGCGCTCGTCGTGCGTGCGACGCGACCCCGATGACATCTTGCGGTCGCTGCGCGCGGTGAAGGGCGAGCTCGGCCGCACGCTCTCGCTCTCGGGCTCCACCGCCAGGCGTAAGTCTCGCTTTCATCTCCACTCACTCCCGCACTCGCTCTCCCCGTTTACCCACGAACACGACAAAGCGTAAGTCGCTCAAATCCAAAATGACAACCATCGTTAAGTCCCCTTATCCTATTATTCCTACTCTCTAAATTAGTTATAACTACTACAATCAATTCAGTGCAATTAAATCAGAATTACATTGCTACTTTTGCGCAGTTTTTATATCTTTAATGCGTGTAATTTCCATTAATTGCACGGAGTCGTTTGTAATTTCCAATAAGTAGACGCAATAGTTTAGATCGACCTCCTTCTAGCTGCGCTTCAAAGCAATGGATAGCTTCTTATCTGTTGAAAGTCTACTTTATAAATACACCAAATCGAATTGTTACAAAACTGTACTCGTCAATAAACTAATGGGTCTACACTTTGTCCATTTTTATCAATTTGACATTTCTTTTTTGACTTAATAACTTAAATGGAGTCGCAGATTTGAAGTAATCTGGATTCCAAATTATGATAGTAAGCTAAGTTTAAATTATTTTTTACTTTTACTAAGTACATTAATATCAAAGATATTTGTTTCTTTGATAAAATTATTTTCAGAGTATCTCATTAATTGTCAATTGGCTAAGATAGGTGAGATTATTTGTAATATATTAAACTCATTCAAATGAAAGAATATTTTGTATTTTTGAATAATGTGTAATGTTACTTTCAAGTTACAATGGGAGCATCTTACTCGATACATAAATGAGGGTACTGACTTGTACATGTTGTGCTTGTTTGGTCAGCAGCGACGGACCGTTAGCACCTCGGTAAGCTCGCCCCCGCCCGGCCGCGCGTACTGCCCCCGGCAGGCCGCGCGGTCTCGGTACACGATCCCTTGTGACGTCCGACGGCCGACAGCCCCCGCCGCCGCCCTGTCGCCCCGCACGCACCCGGCGCGACCGCCCTCGTCTCCCGTATGCGTCCACATACCGGAGCTGAGACGTGGCTCGCGCCGGGTGCGGGCGAAGCGCCAGGACGAGAGGGGGCATGTAGTAGCATGGGTCATACATCGCTTGCGCGACGGCCGCGCGCTCGCACCGTTGAATGTGGCTGCGCCCGATGCTTTTCATCACTTCACTGTGTCTGTACTGTTCTGTCCTGACGCATGCCCGGCGGCGGGCGATCACGCTCACTTCATCTGTTTCTGTGTACCGCCTGTGCGGCTGTGCGGCTGCCCGTCTCCGTTCATTTCGACGACACGTCTCGCCTAGGTCTGGACCTCATCAACTTTGCGAATGACACTCATGATAATGATGCGCCTTCTATTAGATTTCCTGTACATATCTTATCCTTAGGCCGTAGTTATGGATTTCAAGATTTTTTGTAAATTGATAAAGAAGTAAACGAGTAGGCTAGGGAATGACGCATCAGCGCACGCGATGCGGCCGGCGTAGGCGTCGGCAGTAGGCCGCAGTCGCGCATGCCCTGGCGGCGCGCGCTCTGTACATTAGTTCTCAGAGGACGACCGGGACTATCTTACTCTACTGGCTGTTCATAACACGGAATGCTTCTACCATAATACTGAGTTCGAGACCGCTTCAGGCAACTATTAGAAAGTCGACTACACTCTTGGCTGCACACGTTATTACGCTTCTTCTTCCATCTATATGTTTAGGAAAGGAGTCGATTCGAGTTCTATGTAAAAGATATTTTTACCGTTGGCACGAAGCTGTTTGACGTGCTTTATGTATTTTATTTATCAATGTACGATTGAATGGTTTTGTTTTACATTGTTTGTATTGTTTTGTTTCTATGTTTCGAGAATGACTTATACTTATTTCGATTGAGTACTTAATGAATGTAAAGTGAAGCTCTACTATATCGAGTGAAGAGAGTGCAAGAAGATTCATGAGCGAGAGTAGAGAGGGGTAGAGTTGGGTTTGGGTGCGGGGTGCGGGGTGGCGGCGTGTGCAGTACGGCTGGTGTTGGCGGCAGGCACGGCGACGGGGCGCAAGGGCAGCATGTGGGCGGCAGTGCCGGCGGCAGCGGAGGCGGCGGCGGCAGAGCTCGGGGACGACGAGGAGGGTGTGCCGCTGGGACCGGGCCAGTTGCCGCCGCGCGGTTCGCACCTGCCGCCGCTCCACGCAGAGATCAACATCAGCATTATCATGATCAAAGGCCAACTCGAACTAGAGGTAACCAACCTATCTATACTTTTGTCTATTCTTATGACATTTCGACGGCTTAGAGAGCGAAGCGTTTCTTTAGACTTGTGCGTTATGAAGGATGTGGACCCTTTGTACTATAGAAACATTAATAATATCATTCTCTCCGGGTCATAATAGAGTTGTGTCTATTATACCCCGATTGCTAGTTTCCGTGTTTCGGCAAATGAATTCGGTAAAATCGTCAATGTATGTTACAGGTCTCCCACGCCCGACGAGTGTACGGCGTAAACGGCGAGGTACCAGACTCGTACGTCAAGTGCTACCTGCGCGACGGCGACAAGTGGCTGCACAAGCGCAAGACGCGCGTCATCCGCCGCACCACCGAGCCGCACTTCAAACAGACGCTCAAGTATCAGGTCACAGGAGTATCACATCATTTATTAGTGGTGTCCAACCTCTTGGTAGTAAAATTCACCATTTCTTTGTTGTTACAATATGAACTTATTTTTGAATGGATATTTGTACCAGGCAAGCGACGCACTCGGACGTACGCTGGTGGTGATGCTGTGGCAGCGCTGTGGCGGCTTCGAACACAACCTGGCACTGGGTGGCGCCGAGATCTGTCTCGACAAGCTGAGCCTGCCGCAGCGCACCTACGGCTGGTACCCGCTCTTCCCCGCCACCTCGCTCGCCGCCGACGAGTCGCCTGACTGATCTCGCGAGCCGTCGCCGGAGCGACGACACCTGGCCGACTAGCCGACTAGCTGACGAATCAACTAGCCGACTAGCGGACAGAGTGACGAACTAACTAGCTGACTAGCTAAGTAGTGTGCTCCCGACGGCCAACTCCTCGACCGCGTCATAAAATCGCTTCGTGTCGCAAACCAAGCTGCCCAATGTACCGAAATCCCCAAACGCTTGTCGTGAGAACAATTCTTAATGGACAATTCTATAGTATTTGTAAACGACGTGTATTAGTTTACATTAATGTTCGTTAAAATGGCGGAGTTCGTGTATTCAAAAGAACATTATAGATTGCTTTTCTTGTCCAACTAAATATTAGCCCCGACATCGAAACCGCTATAAGAAATGAAAGTTGTATGTAAATGTACGAATTAATATTTTATTTTTGTTTTAGTTAAAATCAAAATTATATCGATATCAAAAGTAACTTGATTACAAACAATCGGTCTAATAAATTTATTTTCGTAAGTAAGACAAAAAAAACTACACTAATACCATTTAGATGATAATTTTCTTGTGTTTAAATATATGTAGAGGATTATCGTGTAATAATGTCTAATCTCCTCTATGTAACACTGTCTACCCATAACTCGCTGTATTTCAATGTTACATCTAGATGTCATTATAATATTATAAAATATTTACGTAATAACTCATATCGTAGCGCTCACTTCCATCAATATTGAATACTATCACTTGAGCTGTATTAGCTGTTAGTGCTACATATTTCATTCATGTTAGAATATTACCGTATAAAAGTAGTGAATTGTGTGTTTATGTAATATGTAAATGTACTCGGTAAATGAATACTAAACGCATAAATCTTATATAGCATTTTGATAACCCCAACTTCAAAACTTTGCCTTAAAAGTAGTTCTTTAAAATAACTCTAGTGTGTAAGTGCCTCTAGGTACTATTCTTCCAAGGTTGTGCTTTAGTGAATTTTCCCTACATAACTAATCTATAAACTTATTTCTTTATGACCTACTTTAACTTTATAAACTGTAAATAATATATTTTATCCAAAATTTTCTACGCACAAATACTTTCGTGATAGAATTACCGTTTCACATAAAATGATACAAAATTACAAATTTTAACATTACACAATAAAACACCATTATTCCCATCACTCCTTTTATTTATAAGTATACTAGCGAAAGTTGTGCAACATTCAACATTATTTAGCAAAAATATAATAAGTCCAGAAGACAAAGTACAAGCCATCAGTTAACAGAACAAACTAATTATACTTTATACATCGAGCAATATCACCGGCCTACATTTACTATTAGATATTATTAGGCAGATATTTAAAAACAATCAACTTACAACTTAAAACTTATAAACTTGTTAGCAATATCACGAATATCTCCAATGACATCATAGTGTATTCGCACGTTCACAATATATCTACTTACGATGTATTTGTTCATAGATTAATTATGCACACATCAAATGCAATGCATATGCGATCAAATGCATCAGCCAATCTCATGTGCACCTTATTTACAAATACATAAATAGTATATTTACACACCTTCATTAATTTAACGTAATCGTACAATTCCTGAGAGAGAATATTATAATAGAAGATGTAATATATCTAAGTCCTTGTGAATCAGATGTCCTGTATTCTTTATACACATCACGCGACGCGTAACTATTTTTTTACACTATAATTTTTCTATTTAGTTAGACATTTTATAGATCGATATTTATATTTGTAAAATGCTTAACTATTTCAGTATATCAATAATCTAGATTTTTAATATTAAAGAAATAATATAACTGTCATTCCGACACGACGTCGGTGTGATCTAAACAACTTTACGCTTATTATCTTGATATAATAGATATGTAACAAAAATATATTCTGTCGTAAGAAATGTTTAAACGTATTGACTATTTAAATTAATATTGTGCCTCGATAACCCCATTACCTGTCGTCTTCGCGTTTTAATGCGACACCATAGAATCTTTATCATAGAAATAAATAACTATATAAATACGTATCTTTTCGTCTTTGAAAAATAGTATGGTTTGTGTGAAGTTTCCAATGTGGTGACTCATGTTTATGTTCCATAATTTTAAAGACGAAAGGAACCGTTAAGTTTCTTGTACACATATCTCTGTAGAAGATATTTATTGATGATTCACAATCACATATCTGTTTGTATTAGTTTCCTAGATGCTGTAATGATCAGTAAACAACTTCAACTCTTACCTAAATGTACAACGTACTTTAGCGTAAAGTCTGTTAGAATACTTTCAAACTATCTTCAAATGCCGTTTTCGTGACGAACTTATATTTACATCTCAAAAAATTCTTCAATACATCATCAACATTGAATATTTCTTTCTTCATATGTAAAAACAGTAAATGAAGAATGCTTGTTGTACTATAACATGTACGGTCTTTAGGAAAATTCGCCACGAAAACTGGTAAAACCTTCAAATTGTATTGTGTAACAGATATGTGTGTCAAAAAATATTATTAATATAAATGTGATAAAAAGGAGTTTATTATAGCGATAAAAATGTATTCTTTGTTTTATTTATATCAATCCACAAATAAAATGAAATATTGCGAAAAAGACAATGACTATTTCTAGCTCGAGAGCTCTAAGTCTCTAGTTATTTTGTATTATTTATGATCGAAAGTAAAAAATATATGGTAGCTCACTAGCACTCCCTGTCATTATCAAAACCGCCTCGCAGTATGTAACAAAATACTCTGTGCGCCTCTCTTTGCGCTAGACACTGAAAACTCCATTAATCCCATTGCGTACCTTTACCGAAAGCATTGTGGATGAAGGTAAAAACAAAGATATGAAATGTCAATTTTATTAATTGGTAAACATTTATTTCAGGGGTTTTTGGTGTTTGTGCTTAAATTATAACACATAGGCGAAATATAATTATAAAAACTATTAGAATGTGTGCCGTTCATAGCCTGTCACTGCCGTCTCTATAAGTTGGAGGCGTCAGGCGCGCCGCACCAACTCGCTACGTGCTGCAGCAGCGCCGAGGCCGCGCCCGCGCTCCCCGCGCTCCCCGCGCCGCCCGTCGCCTTCTTACACCGCGACCACCACTCACGGTTGGCGCAACGACCTGACAATTAGATTTATCTATAACCAATGAACCCAAGCTTATTGGAAACACATTCGATAAAAATTAAACTGATTGAAACTTATAAAAGTTTTATTTGGATTTTTGCAACATACATCAAGGATAAGTGAATACAGTGAATGATGTAAAGGTCATGAGCAATACACTACCATTTCAAAATAATAATGATAACCATAATAATAAAGAATAACCATTGGAAAATGTTACGAGTCGCGAGCCAAGCGGGTAGCCGGTAATTACGCAGCACGGCTCCTCGGGCGCCACACTCGCCGCGTACAGCCCGCGACTGTCCGCTGGCAATGCCTATGACAAAAACAATGAAATAGAGATAAGTACTTTTAAACAATTGATTACGCCAGCAATGAGCGCGAATATCCAATCATTCTAATGACATTGACAGCTGTCAGCTAGGGACGTGACGTTTATGCCGATAATCTAGAGATGCGCAATTCTACAACACGGTGCTAATTTTGTTCTTAACATTAAATATAATAAAAAATGTTTTTGTATTTTAAAATGAAGAAACATTTAAAATATACAACCTTTTTTTGTAATAAAAATAGTTTAAAATAAAATCATTCTTAAATTTTTGTAATTTGATGTTATGAGTGAAAATCATTTAGCAATATCTGTTACATTATTTGTTTTAATTTGCTCATTCTTCTTCTTTTGGTGCCGTCTCCTAACGAAGATTGGCAATCATTGCAGCGACTTGAAGTTCTTGACTTGAATTTGTTCATTAAATGATTTAAAATTATTAAAAAGGGGAAAGATGTATTTTTTATGTATTGTAATAACTCAAAAACTACTCGATCGATTTGAAAAATTCTTTCACTATTAGAAAGCTAATTTATCATAACATAGAGCATATTTTTAAATTTCACGAGGACCAAGTCGCGAGGAAAAGCTAGTAAAATATAAGAATAATACGATTTATTTATTGTAACGAAATATTTGCATTTATATTCTGGTAAAGGAAAATCATCCCAAGCGGAACGTAACTGTATTTGATATTTACAAGCGTTTTCCTTTCGGCGATAGCGCTAGCGGTCAGCGGACATAAATTACTTCACCCCCTACATGTAACATTTGTTTGTGTACTAAATAAAAATTTACAAAAGAGCGCTCGTGCGCGACTTTACGAGCATTGTTATGTAACATTATGCAGACTAAGCAATGAAATTTAAAATTAACGCCTCAATATTTTATATTATATTTTATTTAACAGAGGTAGAGCCCGCTTTAAGATCTTCGCAGGAATGGGTCGGCTCGCCCGGTGTAATACCACGACCACACAGAAGACAGGCATGAA
>DVQG01000276.1:0-16359 GCA_018231605.1 Papilio ambrax
CCTTCCTCGGCTTCGTATGTTTTGGAGTCAATGGTGACGGTGGGTGGAAAGAGCACGTCGAGGGTGATGTCGTTTTCGCCGGGCCGGCCGAGACCATTGTCCGCGGAGCAAGTATACTGGCCGGCGTCTTGCACTTCCACTCCTTGGATTGTGTGAGTGAAGGAGTTAGAGATGTACTTCCCATTCCTGGTCCACCGTACGCTGGTCACTTTGGGTTTGGCATCAACTTTACATTCCATTGTAGCGGTGCCGTCTACTTCTATGCGAAGAGGATTCTCTGGCCCAATTTCCACTCTTGGAAAATCTGTAAATAAAAAAGAATTTATACCAAATTATATAGCATTGAATTTAAATTTAGTTCAAAGGTAATTAAGTATGAACATCTAAAACGGATATCCTTTAGTAACAGAAGTTGACTTAAAATTAAGTAAATCAATGAAGTATTTTCTGTATACGTTTACTTAGATTACGTACAAAAAAGTAGATAGCGACGGACGTATAACACGACCTTACTCCAAATAAGTAATCGTTTAAAGTTCACCGAGTTCAATCAACTTAAACAAATAAGTTGATTTGATTGGTGTTATAACATTTATTCAATAAGTAAATATGTTTTAAAGGTAATCAGTGTATGGCATAACTTCAAACGTCTTTGGCCGATTTACAACATCAAAAATGGATCAAACAAAAAGTAAAAGTTTGTAGACGGATGTGCGCGCAATCGGTGAGCTATAAAACTATGATACCTCGCAGTCTTCCGCTAACATCTTTAAATCAAAACCTGCGCAACTATTTCACAATCTCATTGATTACATTTAACCAGAAATTCTTACGAGTAACGGATGTACTGGTGTTCCAGTTACTACGTGCGCCGACGCCGACAGGCAACAGGCGAATGTTTATGTCTGTCGGAACTACGTCCAATTTAGAACATACATCGCGCTCATTAGCGGTTCGTGCTTTTCATTCGGGTCAGTTGATGCCAGTCTGGAGGCTGGTGGATAAATAAACAGGTATATCACAAGTACGGATAATCTAAATATTTACAACGCGTCTGTACATTGCAATGCGGCGGTGTACGTTGCCCGTCTGAATACCGGATAAGTCCCGTTTGATTTTTTCTACAGTTTCTTTGTGAGTGATCTAAAGGAGTTATTTAGAGTTGATTTCAGCGCAGTCTTTGAAGTTGGTGAGATTCAAAGCAATTTAAATTTAAAAACTTATTACGAATTTTGTTTACAATTATGCCAATTTTTTATGATTTCAGTTTAGAAGATTTTATCAACTGTATCTATGAAAAGGAGAGTCAATATACGCCACAGTTAGAAGGGTAGTTTTGATTGGCTAAGTAACCAAAATCTCATAATACGCCCGACTATAATCGGTCGATAAAAAGTGTTTACAGTACGAGAGAGCACACGTATGGTATAAATATTTCTCAAACCGATTCGTTATACGCGTACGTAAAATGTCAAATTACGAAAGAATCAGAAGATTCTGACCAGATGCATGTCAGTATTATCATTATGGTCGTTTATATAGCTTTAGGAAATTACAATTCTAACGATTTACGTTAAACGTATTTTTTAAGTGATAAAAATAAATTGAACGCGCGATTAGATATAGGTTAAATGTGCAAGAGTTTTATGAACCTATTGCAGCAATGTTTGTAAACGATAAATATGCCAAATTTATGTAAACGATAATCTCTTGTAACATAAAGTAACGTTAGATTAATTTATTCTGAATATAATAAACAAAATCTATCGAAGTGGTATCTTCAAAAATTTTTGATCGACTTTTTGTGCATTCTACGCAATCATAGAGCATGTCATGTCGGCTAGGGCTTATATTCTTCGTACGGCATCAGTAGAGTGCTTAGTCCTCGTGACCTCCTTGTCACAGATCCAGGGGAGTTCTTTTGTTTGCAATTAAACCCCCCGTGTGTCTGCATCCCTCATTGTAAGGTTTCAATCAATGCGAGTAGCATTCCCTCGTACTAACGATAGGGATACGTGACAAAGTACGTGACATTACCTGAGGTAGAAAAGTAATGAATGCAGTTCGTGGCACTGTATGGCATTAATGGGAGTGTATTATCTCTCAGTTGCAGATAAAAATGTAGTTAATTTCTCAATAAAGTTGTACATTATAGGAAAACAAACACCTACGAATCTTAAACTCAGTTTAGAATTAGGGTTAAATTATTCCAAATCATTGATAATTGAGAAATAATAACTTAAATGTTGTATATCTGAAGGCGGTTTTCAGTATTTCATTGATCTAAAATGTTTTCTTTGTGACAAATATCCAGTGGTATTATTTGAAAGAATTATTTTAAATTAAGATTAGCTTTCTTAGTATAAAACATTGCGGTGTAGCGGTGCTCCTGCATATGGATTGCGTCAGGCCACAGTTGGTATATTTTTAGCGAAATAAATATTTGACCATTTGGTATCAGATCGTAATGCTGTAAAAATATGGTTGTTGTTTATTATTTTTAGTGAACTTCGTTTTATTCTGATTTCCTAGTGAAAAAATAGCTATTAGTTGTTTTATAATTATGATACTTTTTACTCGTAATAATTTTATCGAGCGAAAGGCGTTGGATCTCAGTCACCTGCCGACCGGTTCAGCTCATTTGAACGCAAAAGCGAACCACAAATTAGCATGCACCGCATGTTGGCTTAAACAATTTTTGCTACATTTTACATTTTCTTTCTGATTACGTTGGTGATTAATAAATAATTAGTCCAACACAGCGAATTTAAATGAAGTAATTTAAACAAACCGCTGTAAATTTAAATTGTAACTTTAAAGTCAATCAACCCCAATAAGTTAAGTTCTGTACATGTTGTGGCATCAGGCGTGCTCTAACGGGGATCATGATCCCTTAATCGACCAACACCGCCTAAGCACGACAAGTAGCAGGTCTTACCTAGTTAGACAAAGACAAATTACCTGTATATAACGTTCAATACTAAGTATACGTTTAAAAATATAACAAACTAGTTTCATTCATATGTATCGCCTCACTAAAGACAACAGTATTCCATGACTACCGTGATATCATAATATTAATTGACAAAGCACTCTAAGAAGAAGAATAATATAGTGTGATAGTAGATACTAATCTAGCGGCGGGATCGTTATTTATATGGCTAATTTGTTATTTACAAATAAAATACATACAATTGCATATGTGATCGTTGACTGACAAGTCTCGGGCAAAGATGTCAAGGCCAGATAGGTGTGGAATCTTAGCCTAAGTACGTATGACTTACAATTGACGCTAAGCTGTACGGTAGCGTTGTACTGTCCGCCTGCAGACATGGCGCGGTTCCATACCACGCATCTGAAGACAGCCCCGTCATCTTCTCTACGGGGCGTCAACACCAGCGTGGCTACGGAAGGCTCGGCGCGCGTACGTCCGTGTTCGAGCGACGCTTCCAGCGCGCCTGGTGAACCCTCGCGGTACCATCTGCAAAAACCTCAATCTTAGTAATCACAGTAGATTAAATACAGAACAAAAGTTGTAATTGAAAACATCTATTGTTGAATTTGCTCGGTGTTTTCCCAAAACCCGGTTTTACTTATTTTTTTTTTACATGTTAGGTCTTAAACGGCCCAACCAGGTGTGTTTGGAAACAACGGATACAATGTTAGAAATTATTAATAAATATTACTTATACATAAAATAAAGCAATCGGTGCAAACCCGATGGGATTTGCGAACCACCTGCAGACTGTAGGGAGCAATTTATTAGGGTTGAACACGTAAAATAAATTATTCAGTAAGATTTGTGACCTAATACCGAAACTGTCATTCCTTGCCTTGGTTTTAAATGCAAACCTGAGAAGTTAAGAAATGGCAGCAGAGTAAACGCAATTAATCCTAAGGTCAAGTGAACTTCTAAGAAAATATCTTTGAATACATTTAAACTGTTATACAGACTAAATAAAAGAAACGAGCTTGAAAAAGTTTGTATGCCCGCTGAGATAAGTACAAGTTATTTTAATTAAAACTGGAGTTAAATGGTCTCTTGTAAGAAATCTTCAGTATTTCTCAACTTTAAATAATTTAGTGATATATTTAAACAAATAACGTAAGTAAACAAACAATAGATGACTCAAAGGCTTATCAAGCTGCAAGTGATGTATTCAAAAACGTAAATATTAACAACTAGCTGTTCCCGTGCGGCTTCATCCGCATGAAATTATGAAAATTTTATTTTCTTGTTTAAATTTGTGAAATTGTCAATAGCAAATGTCAAAATGGCATGACATTACAAACCTTGGCAATTTTGTTTCCTTGATGTTGGCAGCAAATTATGTTCTCTTTCTCACACTAGGGTTTTTATCCAAAATATTTACCCCCCTATTTTAATGGCGTAAAAATATATAGCCTATAGCGTGACGTAAGTGTAGGGCTTTTAATTAAAAAAAAACAATTATTCAAAAATATGCTGTAATTGCTGACATTTTGGGCAACAAAAAGTGTGTGTTTACGCTTTATTATAATAGTATAGAAAAGTATTTTTTTTTATTTCGAGTGGAGTGCCAACCCTAACATAACAAGATTAAGAAAGCTCTTGAAAAAACGGCGTAGAAATATACGCCTTAATAGCTTAACTTTTCATCCGGCGCGGGAATTAACAAGCGCCTCTCAGCGTAAATAAACAGTGATTAATTGCGGGAATTCATCTGAGAGGCGAGTCGGGCGGAACGCGGCCGCGATTTGAACGACCCTCAGCCTTGCGAACACCAACAACCAAATCACTACAAATATTCAACATGTTACAGAAAACACTGCAATGTAAAGCAAACCTTAATTTTTATAACATCTAATAACTTTCGCTTGCGACTCCGTCCGCGTAGGATTAAAAAAAAATAAGAAGCCTTTGTGTTTTTCCAAACTATCCTCTTCGTCTATGCCAAATTTCATCGAGATCCGATCAGCGATTTAGGCTACAAATTCTAACAAACATCCATCCAAACCTTCGCATTTATAGTATTAATACTAATAATACTACTAACTAATAATATTCGAAGTTACGCGGTGTGAGTGAAGTCAGTATGTACAGTATGTACTGGTTACGGGTAAACCCGCGATCAACGAGCCCGAAGCGAATATTTCACTGCGTATCGTTACACCGCGTAACGTCAGTCAATACGCCTTATGGTGACGTCATAGAACGCACGAACGTCTTCACAAATGTAGTTTACTTCAACGAAAACAACTAAAAACAACATATTTATTAATTAAATATTTTATCAATGAAACAAACCGACAAACAGCCTGTGTTATATATGAGCAATCTAACAATACATCTCCTAAATCGACCTTTGGCCCAATGCTCAGTATTACATCGATAAATCACAAGCGCGATACATTCAATGTGAGTGAACGACACGATAAATAAGGGTGAAGATACACGCACCGCTCGTAAACACCTAACGATATCATCCATTGATAAATCATTCGATAAAAACCATTTATATGCTCACGATGCCTATTATTGTCTACTGGTACGTAATTACTGTGACACGAGACAGAACTACTTATTCCGCTGATAACAAAATTTATAAGGGTGGTTACATACTAGCAGTATTTATTAACTGTACACATTAGGACATTGGTTTGATAATGTCCTAATGTCTAGTTCTTAGTTTATGATTTTAAATTAAGGTAAATAATATAAGGATAGCTTAAAATATAATTACGAGAATAACACGCAATACCGATTCAAACAAATTCTTATAAAAGCTACACACAAGGAACGTTAGACTTCAAAACCTAGAAATATGATCTCAAACATTTTTTTCTGTATAACATTGTGAGAGTAATCGATCTATTTTCGAAATAACAATAACTAAAAGGAACACAAGCAGACATATAAATCGCGGCGGCCGTATCTGAGATTTGTGAACCATAAATAAGGAATATCGCGGCCGAGGCACAGGCCATTTAACGTGACAAATGGGTCACAAGTCACCAGGAGCGCAGCGCACAAAAAGACCTCCTTACACAGAATAATTCATTTCCACTCGCCTATTAATTACTCCCGCTAATGCAGACAACAGCTTAGTGGGCTGGAACAACTTAGCGAACTAATGGATTTTATTTAACAACACATTCCAATACAAATATATTTAATGGTAATTACATGCACCAATATCATTAAATTGACTGAAGTCTTTTGGCAGCAAATCCAGTTAAAATTATGTCTATTACTACTACTACTATTCAGCCATATGACGCCCACTGCTGGGCATAGGCCTCCCCCAACGATCGCCACGATGATCGGGCTTGTGCCTCCCGCATCCAGGATACTCCCGCAACCTTGACCAGATCATCATCAGAAAATTACGTCTATTTCTAGTTAACGTTTGAGTACTTGGTGATTTTCGAAAAAGCTAGAGACAGGAAAAAAAATTAAGACGAGAAAAACGTTTTGATATAAAAATCAAAATAAAGAACTGAACTACTTTAGAGTACACGTATCTATCAAAGAAATCAATAAAAGTCTAAATAAATTAAACAGGATAAAGGGAAGCATGGATAAAACCTATTGGCCTATTGCTGTAAACATAAACAGGTCAATATAGACGACGTTAGCGACCTCTACAGCCTTCGTATATGAGAGCTGTCGCCGCTCGGTATTTTACGTTAAATGGGGCGGCTTTTGTCGTTAAATTTGTAAGTTATCGCCGCAGCTAGCGGATGTTTATAAGTTAGTGAAAAGTCGGGATAAAATCTTGTAAAAATTAGAATTAAACATAGATAAAAAACACAAAATGTCAACTCAAAAACAAGCTGTTATAATGATGCTGTTTTAATAATTAGAAAGATGTAAGATATTAATACAAAGATGACCGCTTTTCTCCAAAAATCGGATGAATCCTCGTAGCGAACATAGACACCCTACCTTTCTCTAATATGCAAAATTTTATAGGAGCAGAATTTTCATAGTACACAAAATTACAGTACGTACTCATATAACCCAACTTTGTGTCACTACTAGTTGCTTTAACATTTGTAATTGCACAAACGTGTGGTAACCGCACTCTATAAGTTTTGTTCGCCGGTGAGTAATTTTATTTATGGGCAGTGTTTGCTTTAAAGAAAATTTAGTATCGCCCGCTCATTAATTCCTATGAAACAGTTCCGAACTCGCGCCAAAACTTCACAAAAATTAATGTCGTCGAAAATTGATCGAGAGCGCAACGACATTGCCTACTTAACGATAAGTTAAAGGCTTTCGTGGATAAAGGAAAAGTTACGTTAATCGAAAATGCGAGTTTTACATACTTATATAATATTTACTGCATTTTTCTTTAAATTCTCGTTTTAAGTTCCAATCTTTGTAGTTAACCGCTTTACCTATGAATAATATTCCTAATTCTAACCCCTGTTATAGGTAATAACACTTATTCAATCTTAGTTATCCAATTAACATTGACATAAATGTATATTTAGTTGTCTGTTATCCAAACTCAATTTATTTAATTTTCTGTAAAGAAATTGATACGGTAAAAAGTAATTTATCGATAAATTCGCTACTCAATTTATACATCCCTATAGAATCAGATCAGAATAATGATCAATTCCAATTAGCATAAAATCTCCGTCCGCGCCGAGTGCGCTGGAGGCGAACCATTTGACTTGCAAAAAACATCCTCGACGTTTGCTCGCTGACAATCCCTTCTGATTGGCCATTAATTTTGACGCTGCACGTCCCGACCGTTAAAGTTTAATGAAAGTGCTAACAATAATATGCTCTTTTAAAACATAGTAACTACTTTTTATGTCAAAAGCATACAAAGTACGAGTAGTACTGTTCATAGATTTAGCTAGTTAGCTAGTTTTAAATATTAACAAATTTCATCACTATCAAACGTAGAGACCGACTACATACCAGCAAATGCCATTTACAAAATTACCAGTAATTCTATAACGTTTTTAAAATGTATAATTATTTTAAAATAACCACCCCGAGGCCTGTCGATCAAATGTCCGATATTAACGTAGCAAATATGAGTGGGTCCGGCCCACTGCGGTCCATTCCGGCCCTGTAATACAACCAATTCAAACATCCTCGCCGCACGTTATTATTTGTAAACGGTACACATTAGCCGCAATTAAACCGGGCCCAAATAACACGTCGCAACCTCGCAACCCTACCCGCCCGCCGTAATTTGCAGCCGATATTCTCCACCTCATTTGCTTTAACTCGAATCTTGTTAAAATGTCGGCGTTATCGAGGTATCAAGGACTTTTTATTTTGGGTTAAATTATTGGGTTGTGTTAGAGAAAAAATTGGTTTGATTAGAGGACAAACAACCAATAACAGCAATGAACACTAATATTTAACGACTGCATAACCAAAGACTTTTACAACAGCTCTAAAAACTGTTACATTTTAAACACAAAACAATACACGATCGAAGACGATTTACATTAAAACATACGTCATAACTTGAGTTGATAAATTTAGTTAATACCGGTGAAAATATTGTAATCTCCAATTCCCGAAAATAACAAGGTAGTTCATTCAACGTATTCAACCGCAGTCGCCGACGCCCCAAACATCCGGCTCTCGTGTACAAACCCCCGAATTTTACAAGAAACTGTCAAATAATAGTAATTATTACGCACAAAGGGAAATACACAATGCAGCGAACAGATGCCCGAAAAGTGCATCAGTGTTCAGTGCCCTGCCCAGCGACACAAAATTACAAAGCTTGTTATCCAGCAAAAGCTATACCAAGATAAGGATTTTTAAACAAAGGCTACTTTCAACTCGATATTGAGCTTCCATCTAAAGAAGATACTTCAGTTGAAATCGCATGAACCGAAGACCGTATGAGGATCTTCAATAAGTATTTTTTATAATTTAATATGTATATATACAATATAATTTTTTATAGTATAGCCTCTACTATTAGTGGAATGACAACCTTAAAACTAGGGTGACATACACTAAGCTGCGACAAGAGACTATTTTTTGTAACGTCAACAATAAGTATCCTAATACTTTTGCGTCGACAATCACCCTGCTCTGTAAACACCCTAATCCCCGAGCTGGCTTATTCATGGCTTATACACGGCTTATGTTATTTGATTCCCTTATTATCATGCTGACACTTGACTGGCTTTGCAATAGAACATTTACTGCTTTAAATCTATTCGACGAGCAATTTTAAACGTTAAGCAAAAGCAAAAACGACTAAACTAATCTTTTGTCATCGACTGTGACAAAAGATTAAACTCCCCTATGGTTGATGTTTACTATACATATGATTTTAAATTAAATTTTTGCAGCGTGTCAAAAACTAGTGATGTGTACTGTTGTACACAGATTGCGTATTCAAGTTTTAAATCGGTTAAATTTGAAACTTATTTCTCAAAAATGTTAAGTGGGAAAATTTAAATATGTTGAGAGTAAGTAATTAATTTATAGGTAAAAATAATAATAAAAAAGAAAAAAACATATTACACAATAAGTATATCTGAAATTATTTTTCACTTTAAAATGAACAATTAAAGTGTTACAAACATTTGAAATAATTTAGCTTGCAGTTTACATAAAACAAGAATTTCAATTGTAGTTGTTATTCTCAAAGAAATAAGCATCAGTCGCAATTTAGCAACAGTAAGGGTTGTCGCAATGTCAGCACAATAACAAACTGGTCCGCAGTCGTCAAAAGGCATCCATTCACGCACGTAATTAGCACTCGAGCCAACAATGGGATTTCGTTGACAATGGCGTGTGTTGTGGGGAGCTCTAATCCGCTTTTTATTGAGATTCCCTTTTATACACCGCATATGTGACGTAATAGAAACACATCCATGTGACATCCAGATTAAATCTTCTGAAAAGTTAAAGCTAGCAATACACGAATGTAAATTAAATAATAAATAATAGGAAATAGCCCTTACATAAGTATCCAAGAGGATATTTATAATGCCCTGAAAATCACTACTGACTGACATAGATTTTCTTTTCTATTTAATGCTAGAGCAATTATATCTAATTTTAAGTATGAAATAAAAATAGATAATTGTTTACAAATGTCAGTTTACTGAGGTTCAGAATACACGCATTTAAAATCCAACATAATAAACTCTATTATTTCCGGGCCCATTGTCCGATGTTTGTTACCGTAACCCGAGCCGCGTCCCATCACTAGCGCGGTGACAGCCGATGACAGCCAACATGGCGGCGACACGCGAATACGAAGGAAGGACAAAACGTCAAATTGTATTCGAATGAGGCGGAATAAGGCGTGACGGTGGGGAATATCGGATTACATTCAACAAAAGCATTCCGTCGAAGCATTTTATTCCACGTGAGGAAACATGCAATTCCAAATTACTTAATACAATTGGGTATCGTATTATCCGCAATTGAATAGATTGATTATTTTATGTTCTTTTATTGAAATAAACTTCTATTTATTATCATTGAAATAATAAATTTTAATTATTATTTAAACTGTTCGAAATTAAACACCCGCAGATACAGTGTAATTAAATTGAAAAATAATTAACAAACACGCGCGGGACCCGGGCGGGCAATCACCGCGTTTTATCCAATTTTCGACGATTCAGTTAATTGGCTGAAATCATTATTCGATATGTTATCGTTCCAGAATATTGCACACGAAATACGTTTATTAATAACCTATTCATGTTTTGGGACAATGTTAATAGCTTCAATTATTAACGATGAATATATAGCTTCTTATGGTACACTTTTTATTTGCTTTTAATAAAGGAGCATTTTACAATAAATTACTTTAATATCTAAATAATAAACAAATAATTACTCAATCAATAAAGACATAGTGTGGCATATTTTAATTTGAGTTAAGTTATGTGTTATTACAAACTTCAAAACCACCGTATTGACGACAGCACGAAGTTGCAATAAAATTTATTATTCAAAACATAACGAGGTAATTAATTCCCCGCCTCTGAATATTTCAGCGTGCTACAGCGGCGTACTTAATTAAAGGACAATTAAAGAACTTTCTAGAACAAGGAAACGACACGTGGTCCTTCGCATTACAGCCCGCAATTAGCACATTATGACTACTGTATACTTGTATCAGCATAGTACTAGCCCCTGGACATGCCTTGGTATTTTTGTTTTTAAATATATAAAAAATTAATAATATTTGATTAGTATTCTTTTTTCTTTAATACTAAGAAGCAATTGTTTATTCATTCATACATAAACAGAAATATATCATGTCTTTTGAATATAAACAATGTTTTTCATGAGTCAAGATAAAAGAAAGCACCGACACGAACATGCACGACTTTAAAACAGAACAAAAGTTTACAAAAAATGATTACCCATTCGGACTTTGAAAAACTTTCTTACAAGTATAATCGCGTGTTTAAAGAACAAGAACAAAGTTGTAGACAGTTGTAACAGTTTCGTGCATTAGTCGCCAGTAATCATAAAATCGATAAGTAATGATAGACATACGGACGTCGCCCACTAGACGCCGCGTGACATTTTATCGTTCAAACACGACAATTTACCATTGTGTCTCAATTACGATTCTAATGTTACATTGAAGTTCTATGTTCCAACACCCTTATTGCATTAACTTTTCGTCTTTCTAAGCAACTCATAAATGTAATAATATTTTTGACATGAAATAAGTGGTGAAATCTAATTAAATTAAAAGGAATTTTAAATTATAAACCAGATGTTGGAACTGGTTGTAATTTTAAACGCCTGGAACAAACGTAATAGCAAAACAAAAATCATGCAACTTAAAGAAAATAAAATGAAGATTCTGCAAATAGAAGTAATTTATTATGACGTTTAGGTTATAAAAAAATATCACTCTATCCAATAATTATATTTCATTTAATGTAATACTATTTATATGATCTATGTTCATTGTTGAGAAGAAAAATAATAATAACCTAAAAAATCTGTAGTTTCAAGGCGAACAGTCTAAGGACGGGACAGCGTGTTTCATCAAGTAATAAAACATTGTACGAGGTTACTTGAGGGTGAGATATGGGTTTAGGTCAGGCCAGGGGCGGCCGGGGGCGGCCGGGGCGCCATTCATCACCCACAACCAAGAATTACTCCGACATCGAATGTGCAGTGTTAATATGCTTACACTCGATTTTTTCATACTAACTTTTATGGTTTTCGGTTTCGAAATACATCTTCAAAATCTATTAGTTAATTAAGATTTAAAAACAGTACTTTAAACCGTATCTTACAAATAAAATTATGATGAATAAACAAATTCAACGAACTAAATAAAAGTTGTTGCAACAATATGCATAAATTGTGATTTTTTTACTATTCAAAATACTTATAACATTTGCAGAATCTGGTACGAGTTATAGAACGCTACCAAATACATGAGTTTGTTATGAACGAGGACATTGTACGTTTGGATGTTGAATCGACATTTTTTATACATGATGGTTATATAAATGTCATGTAGTCATAATTCGTAAACGTTAATACATTGCTCCTAAACAAATGAAACTTGAGGTTAATCTAGCAAAAAAATAACCTCCGAAAAATGCTTTTATTTAAAAAAAAATGCACTTGTTAAGATATTTCGTGAATTTTATTAAGAACATAATATTTGCATAAAACAAATTCATTTAAAAACGCGACGAATATCCAACGTCGAGTCTGAATTAAATAAAACTCGAAATTATTAGCATAAATAAAAAGAAATGTTCACGACACTAACAACTATAGTTTTAGGGTCCCTTTTGTGGAAAATTGCGAATCCTGAACCTCGGTTTCAGTTGTTGTTGAATTAAAATTCATAATAAATATTCTATAACGTTTTTAAATGCAACTTATCTATAACTTTAAGTAAAAACAATAACTGCCATTCAATTTTTAAAAAAAAATTAATCTTTATGTGAATGACCAAGTCTGGAAACTTCATTTCAATTTTGAATAGCACTTTTTAAATTAAATGTAGTGTTTGAAACATCGAATCTTTTTTTTTAATTACATTGTTAAATATCAAAACATTGAATAGTTAAATGAATACATTTTTAATTAATTCATAGAGAACCAGATAGACTAATTTGATTTCTTACTTAGTCGTCAGCGTCTCTGAGCGGTGCTGAATATTCATAAAGATAAACTGAATTTATGCGCTCATAAACGTGGCACTGATAAAGAAAGCTGTTATACTCCTACAACCCTCCCCCCCTTTCTCCCGACACTCTCTACGACCTTTAATAAGCTTTATTCTGTAACACAGTGTTAACTGTTTCGTTAATGTTCATCTCTGATAGTGGTGAATTTAAATTTAGTTTAGTTATTGTTTAATTTTTGATAGTAAAGAATCGACCTTTGATAAGTTAAATTGAAACATGAAAAGCCTTCGTATGAACCTTGTGTTAGTTATAATAGATTAATTGTTTGTAATTATAAAAGAAAAACTAACCTACAAAACTAATACTTTGTATCTGAAGCCATTTAATAGATTTTTAACGCTATCATTATTTTGTATGCAAAATAAAACGCAAAACAATAATGCAATGACGTTTTCATAAGGAAAATCGTGGCTCGTTCACATGACACTGTGTCCTACATTTATAACAATTTATTCTGTATGTAGTTATCTTTAATTACCTAAAACACTTTATATTATAAATCTTAAATAAATTTGTTAATTGTATTGTGGTTCAAAGATTTGACACATCAAAAATTTACAAAAACATAGGTTTCCTATTACTGGAGTCGTCTTTCTAAGCACTTGTATTGTCGTCTCTTTTGTTCTTGTTAAAAAAATAGAGACAACATCTGTCAATAGTCAATACAAACATTACAATAGATTACTAACTAGAGAAGTACAAACCTTGCTCAATGCGGTAAGGCCTCCCAAATTGCCTTGCACGTGGTTCAGACGATTTTAGTTCTTACGTAACATGCTATATGGACTTAAATTGTATAAACACACATGTTGCTTATTAAAATTAAAAACAAAAAAGACAAACACGTGAATCGCAAGCAGAGAGAGATGTGAGACTGCGTTAGCCTTTCCAGGTTGGACATAAAGTCATATTTCGCGTGGCACCTGAGACTATGTCATAACTTTCACTCAACGTTCATTGGAATCTATCAATATTAAGAGCGGGGCACACCTTTTACTAAACTATCGCACAACTGTTGTGCAATTGTCGATTGTTTCGCAGTCAATTTAATTGTTTAGATGCACAAGTAAAAATCGAGTAATGTGCACCTCCATGTAAGCACAAAGGAATCAAAGCGAGACTAAACTGTTGTGCGACAGGTTAGTCAAAGGTGTACTTTGGCTTTAAAGCTGAGAGAGGAACTCTCATCATTCAACCACATTAGGTTTAAACAGGAACTATAGATATATTTGGACTATGAGTATTTAAATCGTAAATATTCTCCAAATGCACTAACGTAAAACTTATCTAATAAATCCTGTTTCTTCCCTAATGAACTCTTTACCTAAATATGTCCCCACAATCGCACACATACTACTTAAACACTAAGGGAGATCCTTAGCAAAGAAGTAAACAAAATTAGTACAAGGTCCTTACGACTTAATTATTGCAGTAAGATATTAAGTGAAGGCTTACGCATGGCATAGAGTATAAAAGTCCGGGGAAAGATTAGCGTGCCCCCTAGCGCCCCTGGCGGCCGGGGCGGAAAGTATACAGAGCAAGGTGTCAAGTACGGAATGAATTTGTCAGCCTGTGATTCCGCGCTGGCCGCCCCGGCTATATATCACTGCTACATGACCCGGTACACTAATCGAGTGATTTCATCTATTTATTTTAACTCACAATAATTAAATCAGTCAAGGCATAAATTAAATACAAAAGAATTAAGAGAAAAATATATGATACCCAATTTTAATGCTGTAATGTTCACTATGAATAAAAATCTTATACCTTGTTCAGTTCAAACTACGGTTCACTTTCATTACTTGAAAATATTCTTTACAAATACATGTCGAGTAATACACTTCACAAAGGCACTTGTACTTAAAATGGAAACAAAATGCAATAATTTAAACATGAAAACGACGTTGAAGAAACCGTGTCAATATGAAACATTGAGATAATTCTTGAGTGATAACAGTATACGAATCAGGCGGTTAATTTTAATATTCAGAATTCGTTGAATATGTGAAAATAAAGATAACACACAAGTATTTAATTTGACAACGAACAAAACAAATCTAAAGATACTATGCAAATTATTTTTAGGTTAATTCTATTTATTGTAATATTTACAATTAAGTTGTGATAACAATTCAATTTTTTTTAAAACAATAAAAGTTACTTTGCAAAAGTTAGACTTGAGGTAAATTTAAATATTGAACGTTCACAATTTATTTTTCAACTTTTTTGCCAAATGTAATTCTTCAGACACAAGACTACGAATTATTCTTGTCTTTAGTAGTTAAAAATATTTTACTTCCAAAATTTGAACACGCTAAACTATTTGTACCACAATTAGTGTACCGTGCAGTATCACGTTGCGTCCACAAGATTTATTGCGTGATGAACAACTTCCTACATAAAACACGTCGCCCTCCCCGTGCCCCGCGTCTCCGCCCCCAACCCCGCTCAAAGGAACCCTTATTTCATTTCCGACACATTCAAATTACATATTACTATTATATTGTACATAAACTATGTATTATTAAGAATATATAAGCTTATTATTAAAAATAGTTATAAATTGTATGTTTGTTTTAATATGATTTTAATAACAATAAAAGAACCAATAAGCTTAATGCAGGTGAATATTAATTAATCATTCGTGAAATTAAATTCTTCAACAATTTACATCACAGTCAATCGCATCATATAAATAATACACAACAATATAGTGAATTGTTCGTTTTTTAATTACATAAAACTGAACACTGTATTTAATTTCTAAATCGAATATTCAACAAACCTCACACGTAAACTCTCGAATGAAATGCACTCGGCGAATGGCAACCTTGTGGGACTCAGCAGCGATAAATCTAAAGATATCATAGGTCAGAAAGGGACTTTGCCAGGGACAGACAACGTTCTTTCCTTGTCCCTGTGACAGTACAAATTCAGTACTTACACTTTGTATTTGACAAATCTTGTCGTACTTCATATATCGAATTTTTGTCGTCAACATTTTATAAATCGAAAATCTTCAGGTGCACGAAAAATTATGACGCATCTTTTTTTTATATTATAAGGTGGCAAACGAGCAAGCGGTCACCTGAATCCACCAAAATGGAAAGCGACCGCTGCCCATAAACATAAGCAATTGCAGATGCGTTGCCTACCCTTAATTGACGGAGGAGGAGACGCACATAA
>DVQG01000277.1:0-16354 GCA_018231605.1 Papilio ambrax
CTCGCCGTGCGCGTGCGCGTGCGCCGCGTGCGTGCCGTGCGGCGCGTGCGCGTGCGCTGCGTGCGCGCCGTGCGACAGCGTGTGCGAGCGCGGGTCCGCCGCTGACGGTGGCAGCTGACACAAAGTAATTAAAGATAGTGATTTGAAAATTCCTCAGTTTAAAATCATACTAGATTTGAACAAAATTAAAATTTGCTAAAATAAAGACATTAAATTATTGACTGTTAAGATAACATGACTTTAAAGTGCGAAATATATTCAATTATTTGGAAGCTGAAAATGTTAATTATACGAAAAAATGTTATGAAAAAGTATAAATTGTATATTTTTACAGTTATAGGTTTGATGATGGGCACGGAGGGTGTGGTCGGCTCGGGGTCTGGTTTGTTCTCCCCCGAGCCAGTAGACACATGTCTGTGGTTTATGTGAGCTTGCAGATCTCTCTGAAAAATAAACAATTTTTTAATTTTAGTATTGCCTTGTCAGAGAAAAGGGGGCAATTCATTCAAAACTTGATGAATGGATGGATGAAATTGGGCAGTCTGGATGAATGTAGGCCAACAATTAAACTTTTATTAATTTCGCCCTTTCAAAGTTGTTGTTGATAGCTAGTGCTGTAATAGTGTTTATGAGTAAATGACCTGTGACAAGTAAGTCCTCCTGCAACCAGTATTTCCATATCTTGTTCCGGAATGTGTGCACATGAACACTGTTCCCAAACCAGTCTGTTCCACACGCAGCACCTGTACCAATGAAAAATAAACTAGTCATTCAATTTAAAAAATATATATTTAGGTAATTAAGACAAAATAACAATCTATAAAATTGACTAAACTGAACCAATGAGCAATTCCAATTTTACTAATAATATAAATATGAATGTTTGGATAGCTGGATGTTTGTAACTACTCTCCAAGACAGCATAAAGGATCCTGATGAAATTTGGCAGTTTTTTTTAATCCAGATGAAAACTAGTTACAGATAAACATCACTATCCAGTAAATGAATTACACAAACATGTAAAAATGTTTACCTTCTCTCTACAGCGAGGGCAGTGTGTGTGATCGGATCTGGCACATGATAAACAAAATACATGCTTGCAAGGAATCTGAAAATCAAGACAAAATATAAGTTGATAACAAAAATATCATGGTACAAGTGAAATTCAAAGGAGTCACTCTAAAATATGGGTTTCTGTTCTGTGTGTATTTAATACAGTTTATAATTGTTCCTAATACAATATCTCAATATAATTGTCAACTTACCATTCTGCCGTAGATAAGGATTGGTTTAGAGCAAGTATCACAGCAATAAATCATAGGGTTTAGAACTTTCTCCCCAATCAAAGTAGCTCTATGACTCCAGTCCAAACGCAGCATAGGCTCAGGGGGTCCACGCTGTATTGTTGTAAATACTGGAGTCTCCAGTTGTGAAATGTCTGAGGGCACTTCCACTGTAAATTAGACGAATAAAGTAAATAACTACATAAAGGTTTATTATGTGTGATATTTTTTTTTCGGTACTTACGTTTGGGAGGTTCAGCCTGTTCATTATTATCTTTCGGCTCCTCTGTTGGTACTTCTTCAGGATCTTGAATGGTTTCTTCTACAGAACATTCCTCTTCATCAGAAGACATGACTTTGGCAACTTTTTTGCCACGCCCACGTCCCCTGCCACGGCCTCTGCCTCGGCCACGACCACGGCCTCTTCCCCGAGAATTTCTCTTTTCATTATTCATTTGTAAGTGTTTAGTTTACTATGATGTTATTAGTTATTAACGTTGGCTGCTGGCGGCTTGAACCTTAAGGTATATATATACATATATATGATAAATGATAAATGCAATATCAGTCCTAAAATACCTAATGATTAATTCATAAATGTCTTTATTTGTCTAGTTAAAAGCAGTATTTCAATAATTCATTGGAAATTGGTATTAAAATCTAATTAATCCGTCAAAAATATGGAGAATTCAAGAATGAACGAGACAGATAAAAAAGTACAAAGATTATAATTGTAAATACCAAAGAGCACAATAGCATCTTTAAAATAGCTAGCTGTTTTTTAATCTGTGTTCATTTTATGAAATTACGTTTTGTCGTTTAGTCTGTAGCATACACTAATAGATGGCGTAATTTTAAAATGTAAAAGTTCGAATGTATTAAAGAAAAAAAACAAAAATAAATATGTAATAACACCATAACAGTACTATCATAGCAGAACCTAATATTACTCCGAATACCGGAGACAATTTAAGAGCTCTAACTAAGGTGGCTATCCAAAGCAACCTAAAATATGCTTTCGGTTCTAATAAGATTAACAAACCTTTTAGGTAGGGCCTCATCCAACTTCTCATGGTACATTGCACTTGCATGCGTAGTATGTTATTAAGAAGTAGGAAGATAAGTAATTACGATTATAAACTTAAAAGAGATACATCAACCTAATCTGCATGGTACTATAAGTTCATTTTTAAAAATATAATAAATATTTGCGATGAAACTAAATTTATACGTGTCTATATAAAAGCTATCGAATAAATTCCGTCTTTTCATTTCAATATTAAAACATCAGCCATGTTGAATCCTGTATAAAACTTGTTTATCCGATAAAGAGGAAAAAAACCGAAAATTTATGTTCACCATTATATAAGTCGGTGTTATTAAAATCAGGTATTAAGAGAGAAATGAGGAATAAAAAGTTTTTTATGCCGATCACGATGTATTTTTCAATGTAAATGTAAACGATAAGTTGATAAACATCTTAAAGGAATAAAGAAGTTACATGGAATAGGGGTCATTGACATTGACCTCACGAAACCGGGAAGAGAACTGAATTTACATTATACAAAATACATTATACAAAAAAAAACATTATTCGTAAAACAATAGAGTTACGTAATATTTAAGATCAAGTTCATGTACACACGTTTACTCTTTATTTTTCTATCACGTTAAATTGTAATACTTAATGTGTCAATATAATTGGTCACCCTAGTGCTGAGTGGTGTGTAATACAATAACATAAATTAGCGACTAAACAGGGCTGTTATGTAAGCGATGCAGTTGCAGGCCGGCGACTTGTAACGCGGTCACGGCCGGTTGACGATCTATAGGATGTATCTGCCAGGGTGACCATGTTCTACACATATAAGTACTACATACCTCTATCGACATATACGACAAACTAGTTCAATCCTAGGCGTAAAATGATCTAGGATAGATTAAAAAAAGTTTATTCTATACTTAAATTTTAGCATTACCTATCTTAAAATCTACATTTTTTTACATTCTTGTATGTAGAAGGAAATATATTTTATAAATATTATTTTTATGACATTGAGAATTGATGTAAATGGTAACCCTAAACTTGTTTACCATTTTCTTGTATTATAGCTGTCATAAATATTTGAAAATGTTTATAGCTGCGGTTTCATGTCATAGTTATTTGTTGTCAATAAACTAAACGATAATATTTTCGCATAAAAGTGTCACTAAAGATTTTTTTTAATTTATTTAATAAATGTTGCCGACAAAGTCATCACTACGTTTGTTATTGAGAGATGGCGTTAGGGTAGGGCCGAAGTTAGGACATGAAGCGGTGGAGGCGACCGGCCATGCCGTTGAACGAAAAGGGCCGTCAAAGACCTGCGAATTAGACAAGTTTCACATGTTGTGTGTTAATGTTCTCTTACATATTTCTTGGAATTTTACATTATTAGTAATAATAACATTTTCTATAACGTGCGCAGACTCAACTAACCGATAACGGGTCAGTACAGAAATAATTTTTGGCAAACGTATTTTACTTCCTTGAACCGCAGAATCTCACGATGACGCGCCTAGTTCAGTCGCCTTGAAAAATTTTGCGACGATATATTTTCGTTTTTAGATGTTTGTAGATCTTTCGCGGTTTTTCCGGTAATTTTTCTTTTTTTTATAGCCCGCGTATGTGATATTTTGCTAAAATGCGCACGGCTAGTTTTTTTTTTAAAGTAAACGTATTCTTTTTTCTATTTAGTTGATCGTTTCCGTCAAGGATGAAAGATTACCCATCTCAACTAGTAATAGGTGACTAAAAGGACTAAAATTATCTCGAGACATCATTGATAAGCTCTTAAATCCACGAAAGATTAGTACATAGAGTGAGTTAATAGGATTAGATCACTGCAAAGATATTTGGGTGTGGTCAGGTCTAATAATGGGTTTTGCTACCAACCTACTTGTGATAGTTAACAGATATGGACGGAAGCTCTAACATTATAAAGACTGCGTTTATGGAGTCCGCTAGATAAATAATAAAACAATGTTCAAAGACAGTTTATGTTATTGTTGCCATATCATAAATGAGTATCTCATTAAAACGTATCGGTTGGCATAAATGGTTCATTTGAATTTCGAATAGGTTCTTAGAAAAACCCATCGTGGCGCTGCCATCGCTGAGGCGAGGGGGGCGGGCGAGTGCAGCGCCCTCCTTTCGCCTTCGACAGCTCGCGACGTATGCAGAGCCCTGAACCCAATGACCGCTCTAATGCGATGTAGCAGATCGATTTAATAACATTACCGATATAGTTCCATGTGTTTAAACTCAGGCACTAAATCTAGTAGTTTTCATATTTCTAATACTATATATTAATTAAAATATGTTTCAGCTACTTAGGCGTGGGACGTTAATAACTCAAAAATTATTTGTAATGCAGGTAATTAAAGTTTAGTTTAGTTTTAATAACAAAAAGATAATATCTTTGTCTTTCTTACCGACACCAAGTGAAATTGTAACAATATAGAAATCTAACTTCCATAAAGGTTTTAGGCTTAATAAATAGTCGACATTGTAAGAGTTTTCCAGGAACTAACTGCGATACATATCTGCTTGGCTCACATACCCCGTTGTCAGGCGACACATGTATTCTGGTTACGTCGAACGTACAAGCATCTTGTAAATCTTGATACTTGAATCGATTACACTAATGGCGGGTAAATCTTTGACTAAACTATCGCACAACTGTTGTGCGATAGTCGATTGTTTCGCAGCCAATTCAACTGTTTATTGCACAATTAAAAATCGAGTAGTGTGCGCACCTCCACATAATCTCGTAGGAATCAATGCGATATCGGACAGTTTTGCGATAATTTAGTCAAAGGTGAGGACTCGTTGTGGAACACATTCATATAAATTAATTGTATTTTCTATTTTTTATGACTCAATTTTTCTTCTAAAGTGTTCAGTGGACCACGGTTTATATTGCCAGCTAATGCTGCTGCGGACTCTATCACTGTTAAAGTTTTCAATGTAATTTAAGCTGGCTACACACCTTCAAGTTAAAATTACAAACATAGTCATTTCTTTAAGTAAAGGATTTTTATTGTTATTAATTACGACGAAAACATTGTATTCTTAGAGATTTACTACGGTGGCCTCTTTGTATTTAAAAAAAAAGTATCATAGTGGCACAGCCCAGGCGCGGCAGGCCAGGGGGCCACAGCCATCTTGGCAAGTAGGTTGCGCACCGGCACCGCAGAGATTAATTCAGAACTCGCATGCAACAGATAATAAAGAGAAAACTACTACGGACTACTTACAGACTAATTGTCTTTCTTTAATACAAAACAAGCTTAGAGTGCTTTTAAATAAAGGTTTTAGTAGCTGTAACTAGGTTTTTAAAAATACTTTGTCACATGTGTTACGACAGAAAACTTAATATGTTGCTGCTAAAGATTTTCTAGTTTATTGTCTCATAATTAGGTGATACAATCGACAAATAATACATGTTATAGATGTTACTTTTTCAAAGAAAATTACAATGAAAAGTAATGATTAAAAAGGGTAAATAATGAAACCATTTGAATACTTTGACAGTAGACAGTAGACAGTAGACTACTTAAAGAACAAATAAAAGCGTTATTGTTTATGAGAAATTATGTAACGACAGCGGTACTAAGCACAATGGCTACGTTTTGCTGCGGACATTCCTGAACAAACCGCACCTGTTTAATTTTACTAAATAGATTGTCTTGTGGGCGTAACAATGTGTAACCGGTGTGAACCGGTGTGAACCGGTTTGTGCGAGGTCATCTCGATAAAGGCACAATACAATCATTGCGAGGGATTATTGAGCCCGCGTTTGCCTGCGATGATTCGCCTCGATATGCGACCAATAACCGTGGAATCGGAATATTTGCATATGTGTAGGTTTATAAATAATGTAAAGCATTACTATTAAAATTGAATGTCATCTGCAAATCGGTTGTTATTTGTCTAAGCAAATTAAAAAGGCTGTGTTTTTAATTGCATCTCCTTGAATTGGAGTCAAGTGCCTCGGCACTGTTAGTCTATCATATACCTTAGATTTGATCAAACATTGGACGAAATAGTTGGACATTGGTGGTGGTTTAAATCAGTCCTAGTATAATAGCGATTTTTAATTTCTAAGACAACTGAGCGACCTTTGAATCTGGGACAGTAACCTATACCCTTCGTTTGTAATGCAAAGCGGTCGCGACATGCAAACATGGTTATTTACTTTATGCAACCAATGCAACGGGTCTTCTATCTTTCTGTAATACATAACAAGTTACTGGAAAAATTATTGTTACATTTTAATCAACAAAATATCTAGATTATCGTGAAGAAGGCGAATCATATTCTTATTTTTGTAATCATACATCTAAATTCAATTATCACTAAAAAAAAAAACAGAAAAACCTCTGTTAAGTACTAATTATTGTTGCATTAGAAATTCAAGGACCCTTGTAGTCGTACTTGAGGAGGCCGAGCGGGTTTTAGTGTGTGGATTTCTCACATAACCCTGCTGTCTTTCCCAAAAGGCAGGTTATCTTTAAAAATCCACCCTAAAAAAGGTACTCATTTTAAAGTTTAACTCGTAGATGTTAATTCTGATGTAAGAGAATGATAGAATTGCATCAGATATTGCGGATTGTGATAGGTCAGGCGCTGCACTTGGCAAATCTTCTTTAACAAGGTACAGTTTATCTTGTGTTTTGTTTAAAGGTTAAAGCTTTGTAAACTAGTCCAGTGACATTTCACTGAGTTCCTTATTAAGAATTCGGTTTATAAATTCTTATTTTAATTTCCCACAGAACGCAGTGATCATGCATTTGTAATAGTGGTCCATATCCTTTCTAGATCCTTCCATATAAATTAATGCAAATACTTCTAATGTTGTTTATTCAGTTTTTGTAAACGATTCATTTGCGACAAACTAGCTTCGTTGAATTGCCTGCTTCATTTTAAATTCTGAAATTATCGTTTCAATTGCAAATATCGCATTAGATTATAGTAAATTTTAACTATTCTTGTTTACTATTTATGGGTAGTTAAACGCAGCTGTTTTTCATTTTATTTGAATTTGACATTTGACATTTTAATATGAATAATTTTCAAAAACTCAAATGCGTAGATTTTTCTTAACCGTTTTACCATTCACAGCAAGTTTAGCAAGTAAGTCAGGTTTAACAGAGCTGATATAATTCATAGGATTTTATGTTTATGTTCATTTGAAAACCAGTGTTGTACAACATATTTAGCATTTATCGGTACGCGCCTTGGCCCCGTTATATCTCCTCACTTATCTCACTATCTGCGCATAATATCGCTTTTCGCAGTCATTTTATGAGATCGATTATGTGTAAATTACCTTAGTATTTATAGTTATACTAAGATGTTCTCGTAATAAATTGATTGAACATTGGAGCATCTTTGAAATTATAATGAATTTAAATCTATATTTGTAACCCAAATAAAAATTATTGCTTTTTAATGGCAGTTTCAAATACATTATTACTTTTGACTATTTAAAAAAAAATTCTAAAAAGTTTTATCTCAAATTACTTTTTCAACGAGTCGACTAAGGAAAATTGTATTGTATGATATATTTGTCATTAATTAAGGAAAATCGAAGTTACATTTGTGGTATTAAAAGACGAGGATTGAACGTATTAAAATTTAAACACAAGAGTAGGTCAATGCCAGGCAAAGAGTCAATTTTGGGTTGTGCTTGTGAACTGAATATTTGCACTACATCATATGTAACGGTTCTTGAGGTTGGTCGGCCATTTTGAATGACGTCATGATAATCTTATATTGAAAAAAAATATAGGCAATGTTGTATGGCATTTTGTAACTGGGGTTAATAAAAAATCAGATGTTTTTTAATAGTCAATATCATCTACTTTTCTAGTTTTAATAATAAAACATTTCTTTTAAATGAGCATTTGATGTTAAAATAGTTATTTTAGAGCAAATGTGTTTTAATTTTCAGAAAACAAAATGCTATTTTAAATTTCTTTCTTTTATAGGAAATCAGGAACAGCGCTGATCTTCGACGCCTACAGATCCACAATGCCAGATCTGTATATGTGTTCTTATTTGCAAAAGTTTTCTAGCTTTATCTTTTACTCACTCAAAAAGCCTGAAAAATTTACTCATGTCCATTTCGGAAAATCCGATACTTTGTTATGTTATCATGAGGCCGTTGACATTGGTTTAGTAAAGTCGAAAATATTATTGAAGATTAGCGAACGATGCACCGCTGCTTAGATAACCTTCGTTTTCCGATACGTTACGTGAAAAACAACACCCTTGCGTCATTCTGTTACTGTTTCAATTAATCCATAACAACAGATAATCCTAATGTCCTACAATATTATAAAATACATACTCTCTCGTCATACAATGTAAGTAGTATTACAATGTGGAATAACCCCGCCATAGTGTGAAATAGCTCTCAAATAAAAAAAGTTAGGACACAGAGATTTAAAATAGTCAATAATATGTTTATTTTTATCATTTTTGATCAGTTTATAAAGTTTATAAAATACGAAAATCATTCTTGTTAGAATCTATATTTTTGCGCCATTTTTGACAGAGCCAATTATTGACCAAACCTGTTTGGAATTTTCTGGCAACCCTAACCATTTTGTATCTGTGGTGGTTTGCAGTAAAGAACAAAATTCAAATGTAATGTAATATATCTATCGTTTTTGAGCATTCACCTGGTAATGTATGTATGTATGGGGGTCGGTAGCGATGTCAAAGTTCTGTTGCTTGTTTGACCGCGTCGACTTTTCCTTTTTTAAACAAATTTTCACGAGCTCGGGTCATGAGAATTTAATGCCTTTGCTAACAAATCTGTATTTATTTATGCCGAATAAATGTTTTTTTTCTTACCGAATCCATTATACGTTCGGATATTTAAGCATCTACTTAAAGCTGCAATGACAGTTTACTTTACAATGATAAAGGATAGGTACAGATAATTTAAATTAAAAATAAACAACTTTCACGGTTCTTAAAATATTTTTAAAGAGAACAATTCGTGTAGTAAGGCATTGAAATTATGGTAGAAGGGTTTCGTACAATCTGAAGTTACAGAAGTTTGTTTGATAATTTGGTATTACTTAGTTAAAAGACGGATCCTATAATATTCTAATTAAATTTCGCCTTCAAATCTCACCGAATACGTGAAGAGTTAACAAAACAATTGGAAGGACATCATAATTATCGATGTCTCGCTAAGTTATTTCAAGATATTGGTAAAATAAATTATTATAACAAATTTGGCGCGAATTCATCTGAAATTAATGTTAATTTTAAGGTTATCTTAATTGTTTATTGCACGTAGATTCGTTTATTCACTACCAACAATACAATGGACCTAATATTTGGTAGGCAGTTTAAATTAATGTTTGTATGTCTACAACATTTCATATAGAATTTATTTGACGTTACGACGCTCATTCTTTGAATTCTCATGAATTTGAAGGTCCATTTGCGTGGCATAGTTTAAATGACAGTAAAACATACAGAACATCCATCCAGTGTTCCCATTCTAGTTTGAAAGGGAAGTCGGCGTATTTCTGTGGATTAGCATTACGTTCTAAATTCGCTTTGTTCCTTGACCTGTTAACCGTGCGACAGAGATATTTGAATTTACTGCCGGTAGGTATTGGCATCAACAAATATCAACGCGTCACTTCGCACAAGATTGCAGCGGAAATATAATCTACAGTCAGAAAAAAATGAATATTTTTTAAGGTTATTAATCTATATATTAATCCAAATTAATATTTACTTACGTATTTACGAAATTCGGCATAGACAACCCTCAGTTTTTTTAATCTTTCGTGAAGGTTTTATTGTCCTTTAATTAGTGTCTAGATATACATTAGCAGCCTTACAAATAAACGCAGTATTAAATTAAACTAAGGAAATATTAGTACAAATTTTACATTTAAAATATATAACTAATAACATTTTCTTATAGTTTATTCCTAAGTTTAACTTAACACTGCGTTTATTTATAAGGCTGCTAATGTATATCTCTAGACACTAATTAAAGGACAAGCAAAGCTTTATTTGTAAGGCTGTTGTACTTGGTATTCGAGAGACATAACAAGCTAACATAACCCAAACAACAAACCTGTTCTTTAGTAGTCTAATAAAGTCTAACGGGATGTATTGATAGCAATATAAAAAATCGTATTTTATAGCAATTAATATCATTAAACAGGTTATTATAACATGTATAAAATTAAACGAAATACTTTATTTAAATTTAATTTATTATCATTTAAAGCAGAAACTTCTAGAACTAATATGATGTGCTTAACATGTCGTTTGAGCTAAGAACAAAAAAAGCGATTTAAAAAGCTACATAAACAATTGCGTCATAAACGATTATAAGAACATATCTGTATATTATTAGACCCTTGCAAAATACTAAGGTTTATTTCCTTTATTAAAAAAACACACAAATGACACTACTCACATGTAACTGTAGTTACATGTATGAAGCAAAAACATTAATTAAAAAGTTAGATTTATATCAAAGCGAATATCAATTAACACAAACAATTTTAAAATCCTACATTCGTTGTAGAGATATGTAAATTTTAATAAAATAAAAAATACGAGTTTCTTTTGTTTATTTAGTAGAACGTTATTTGAAACTAACTACTAGCTTTCGCCTGTCTGCGGGGAATTAAAAAAAACAAAAGTGAGTAGCCTATGTGTTCTTCCAGATTATCCTCTACATCTATGCCAAATTTCACCGAGATCCGTTCAGCAGTTAAGGCTACAAACTCTAACAAACATCCATCCATTTAAACATTTATAATATAAGTAAGATTCGAGTCTTGACTTCTAGTAGTATAAAGCGACCAATCTTAAGGAGAATTCGGCGTTCGTTCGTTCGTTCGTTACAAACGTGTAAATGGGTGTCAAGTTTTAATTCTTAAAATTTAATTTGGAATATACCTTAATGATTTATATATGGATAATAAAAGGCAGCTGCTGAATAAGTAATGAACATTTGTGTAAACTTACCTAATTAGCATAGTTAATTTACTTTGCATTGAAGTTGTGTGTCCACAAATAGTGGACGAATATACGTAGATCGCATGTGTGTGATAATACATTGTAGATAATTACATCATCAAGAATTCTAAGTTGTAAGATGATCAAGATAGCGCTTTAACCCTACGGATAAGATTAGTCTTTAAATTTATTACGAAAGGACATATGAAAGGTTACGCCATTTTGACAGCGCGAAATAAATAAAATTAGCCTACAATATGGCCGTCTATGCCAGCTACTCTCCAGTGAAAGTCTGGTCGAAATCAGTGAGATTACCCAGAATAAACGCGGCTTGCGGATAGTAGATCATCTTCCCGAAATCTGTTTTTTTTTTACATTACAAATAGACACTACAATTTTATTATATGTATAGATTAGCGAATGCGGAAAAAGTTCCATTCGCAAATTCAACGTTGATGAAATAAAAATACTACGCTGTAAATATTTTCCGTAACGTATTTCACAGACATCCGTGAATACGGTCTGGGACAAGGTTGAATAGATTTAGTTAAATCAAACTGGTATTCGCGAATTTCTTTTGTACGAGTATCAATATTTCAGACGAAAATAAAACGCCGGAGGTCACGTTCTGTTAACGTGTTCCAACTCGCGATTGATTATTAAATATCTTATAAGTAATTACAGAAAGTACTGCGAAATCATTTCCCTTTTTACTTCATAAAAGTTTATTTATGGATCCAACACGTGGTAGTGTTTTATAACGATGTCAACATCGTGATAGATCACGAGGATTTCGAAGGAAATCTCAAAGCAAATTGGACATACTACGATAGATTTGATAAGTAAAATAAAGACAAACTAAGAAATTAGGGACAAACAGGAATGTACTAATTTTCTAAAAAGAAACTAAGTATTAATTGATAATGTTTTAGTTATGACTTTAATTATAAATTATCTTGTCTCCCTAAAGAAGGAAATGAAAGAATTATTAACATATTTAATGATTCATGTTATTGCAGGTCAGGAATGATGAAATGTGAGATGTTTTTACTGAAATCCTCACTGAATCCTGAATGTTGTGAAAATGTTAGTAAACCAAGGAGATTCATTAATTTGCCATAAAACATATAAAAGCATTAATTGACTAAAGAATTTTAGCTAAAATATGTCATGTAATTTAACAAGATGTTACATCAGACTCGCGTGATGGAAATTATTTTAAAGTAAAATCACACGTTAGTGGTGAAACTTTCTGACTCACAAGCATGATTCATTGAACTATGAAAATTACAACTAACTAACTCATCGATTTTTCCGGTGGCTACGACTACTTTTGGACCTATCGGGTGTCCATCTTCGATTCTCACAAAAGTTTAAATAATTTAATATGAAAATGTTTGTGTCAACTTGCATACAGAGCAAGACATTTTCGAACGTTGAAACTACAGATTTTTAATAATTATAAAATGAATTGCTTTTTTGGTATGAACAAAAGAAATTAGAAATGAAGATTTTTAAATTAAAAATGTACGTGTCTCAAGTCACGAAAGTGTAACGTCATTGATAAATTAATTACATTGAATTAAAGATAACTGGCAACGTACGAACGCCCTAACAAAAGTGGGTCATTGGCATTAACACTGCATGCCACTATTACACTATTAATGAAAATTTAAAAAAAAACTTAAATTTAAAAGTGTTAGGGCCTATCCCACCAAATTGTAAATTCTCTAATAACAATCGAATGTGTAAAAGATGTGATGGAAATGTCGTATTTATTACCTTATCTGACAGTGACGTAATTTTTAAGTTGTCTGAACCTGTCGCCAGTGGTGGGTAGGCCCTTAAAGTACAATTTTCTTGGAAACCCACTTACTTGATACTTAGACGAACACCGAGATTAAAGTTTTGTAAAATCTATCACTGTTAAAGCTCAACGTATTATTATTTAACCTATAAAACTCTTTGAAATACACAAATTAAAATTGAATGTGCCATCGAAATGGAACAACGTATTAGAAAAAGTAAGAGGAAAATCGTTTTTCGACATAATGAAAGATAAGAGGCCAAATGTACTGGAAGAATGTGTGAAAATATTTAGTGTTCCGTTGAAAATGAAACTGGCACAAATGCAAGTGAAGTGGTAAACGCCGGTTAGAATCGTTTTGTCTATGGCGCCTTAGTTACAAAAATAGATACACATTTTTTTTTGTAATGACAGACCAGTAGTTACTTTTTGTGTAATGTATAAGTTCGAAGGTCATGTAATTAAATTATGTAAATAACAATGTAAGATTTAGATTCATCGTATCTTAAAATAGGAGTCCATTATAATTCACACTTACTTTACTTACTACGTCTGAAGGAACGGACTATTTAATAAGTTTTTTTTTTAATTCAACGCAGACGAAATCTCGAACAAAAGTCGCTGGAATAAAGAAGTCTTTTTATCCCTTTAACGACCTATCTTAATGATTACTTAAATAAAGTAGTGTCAGATTCCAAATTCAAAGGTTGCAAGACAATGTATTGTGCGTCAACGGTCAACGTATAGTGGACCGGCCGCATTTCAGTGGCGGTAACGGCGACCCAGTTTCAGTCCCCGGCGCCTAGCCAACATCTATTTAGATTTTTATCTACGTGCCCAAGCTCGCGCAGTCTGCCCCGTTTCAATTTTTGCAATGTTTACAATCGCACGCACCACATCACAGCGCCCCTCGCCCCGAACTCGCGCACGACATATTCGCGCCATTTTCATTTGTTCTAGAATTTTCTCGCCACGTGTTTTTTTTAATTAACGTTTTGTTCATTTTCCAATTACTGTAACCTTCGGATGAATAACAAAGAAGGAAAAATACACTAAGCAAGTTATCGGTAAGCTCTTATGCCATATGAAATCCCACATCGACTAATATTAGTCATAAAATGTTTTAAAGCCCTCAGGTGACATCCCAAGAAATACCGAGGCACTTGTTGTGGTATTATTAAATGTAAATGAAAAATTTAGAAGTTTCAGAATATCTCTTGTTAAAATACTTGCTCGTTATTTGACTGTACGATGGAATACAATCCATCAACACTTACAAAAGTTGGCAACTCAAAAAGCGTGTAATTTATTGAAATGTATAACCGGCTTGTTGAATCATCTCTCGTTGGCAGTGTTCAAGAATCGGTAAAGTTTTGCGACATTGAAGAAAAATGCGAAGTCCTTCCGTAAAGTACGGCCAAGCGCACGTGGTTTACAAAAATACTTACTATATCTGAACAGATTATACTTTGGTGTTTCTCCTATTAGAATATAGTTAGCTTTTTTTTCTTTTTTTTGGCGTTTTTTGGGTCAGTGACCTGGGGATCGGGTTTTCCTTTATTTCTTCATTTGTGTTAAAACTTAAATTTACATTATAGAATATAGTATTAAATTGGCTACTTTTAGATTTTAGTACTTACAAAATCTAAGAGAATTAAAAAAAATAAAACAACAAGATTGTATTACAAAGGTCTGGTTTTGTCAATGATATAGTAACATGTGTGTCCACAATCAAATTAAAATGATTAATACACTTTGAACATTTATTTGATTATTTCCCGCCGAAATATACACGCCATTTATGCTTGGCAAATTGCCAGCCCGATCTTCGTAGAGGGCGTGGCACTTTTGCTCTACTTAACTTTTTAAAACACAAAGGCCGCAAAAAAGCAGTTCGCAAGCTATTAAAATATAAAAAAATAATATATGAAGTTATAAGCGATAGATGTCTATCTTTTCCTCTTGTGTATCTTTCTCTATTTTAGTGTTACAAACCGATTAAAGCCAAAACCACTTTTAAAATGGCATCATAATTTACGTTTAACTAACATTGCTATAAAATTTTAAATGAATCCGAACTGCTTACGATTGAAGTACACAGATTAAAAATATAGTTACTCTACCATAGATTTCAACAAAAAAAGTACATATTATTTATCAAAGTGCTATATTACGCTAAAAGCGGACGCACACGGAGAGAGTTAGACCATTTTATAGAAAGTTGGACGTTTGCCCGATCTCGGTTTAGGATTTGCGTCAAAACCATTTGTGAACTGTTGCCTCCCGTTGAGAAATATAAAATAAAGCCGAGATGTTTCCATAGACAAACAGACGTGTGTCCGAACTGGCAAATTTAATGTTTCCAAACACTAATATCTGCCACTGAGATGTTTTCCATTTTGCTACTATGAATTATTGTGAACTATCTTTAGTGAGCTAGGAATATTTTTAATATATTCAAATCATAACATCGTCTGTGAAATGTAGTTTAATAAATCACAATAATAAAAGTAATCAAAGTACATTAATTTATTATGATAAATGTTCATATGAATATTTCGGAAATTTTTATTTATTTATGGTAACGATACATTTCAAATGCTATTGTAGACAAAGTAATAAACAATGTTCTGTACCTTAGGAATGGTCAACCCATGTCATTGTTGTAAACTACCATCCTTCGGCCACATCTCCACTTAATATCAGGTGTGCGTGGACAAGCACTATTTTATCCTTTCATTTAAAAAACACAACTTGCATTTGTATGTTATCGCCTGAAAATAATCTCGGGTCGAACAGTTCGAACGGCAACAATATATGTAGCTCTCTAGTGATGGGACTTAAACAATTCTGTTGTAATTATCAATATGTCTTGTAATTAATTTAAGTTTAGATTGACTGAGTTCTAAGTCTATTTATAGACGTTTCGTTTTTATATTAAATTCTAGAATTAGCCTTACTTTAGTGCCACGCTAATAATATACTTACAAAAGTATAAGACATCTCAAATATATACTTAATGATAATCTCAATACATCCTCTTCCAGACATTATGCTCTTTTCTCGTATTTATAAATTAATTGAAACACTAAAAAGAAACAACGTATTCTATTCCAGTGTATTCATGATATTTAATATTTATACATAATGGCTAAATTAAATACCCTTGTGTGTCTGTCTTGCTTCTCCTGTCCCACTGGGTTGCCTGGA
>DVQG01000278.1:0-16348 GCA_018231605.1 Papilio ambrax
CCATCCACATTCAATCTTAAAACTTTCTGGTTTATGACCCCATTGTTTTGTCGCATAACATGTCCATGAATATTGACATACTTACATGCTATTAAACATACTCAAGAGTGCTGTGAACGCAAAACCAATTGCAAACATTGACTTCATTTTAACAAGTGACAGATCTCTGTTATTATTCTTCAACCTTTCTTCTTCTCTTCCAATTTTCTTTTTGTGTTGCTTATCAAGTGAATCCCCATGCGCTTCTTTACGTTTCTCCACTAAAATATATGACAATCTATTTAAATTTTCAGGATAAAAAATATCATATTTTCCCACCCACTATAATTGATTCTAAATAAAATATTAAATGAACACTGACCGTAACATTAACTATGTTATATAAATGAAGTTTACAAAAGAATTAGAATTAATTGCTAAATCAACCATTGATCCAGGGGAATGAAAAAAAGATCAAATAAAGGGTCAGTGTTTAAACTATTCATTTTAGTTATTCAACTATTGGAATTCAACATAAATTAATAAATTACCTCGGTAAAGCAAACAAATAAGTTTTTTTGTTCATACCAAAACCGTCAATAATGAATCCTAAATTACAATGGATTGTTCAATTATTCATTTAAATTTGAATGATGTTAAACAGGCAAATTCTAAATGCAATCTGGACATAATAATCAAATCTTTATATTAACAATACCAACTTGTTTAATGCAAATTTAACTAAAACACACGCAAGCACTTACGTTTTTTACTTTGGCGTTCGACTTCTACCTTAAGTTTTTGATATTTTTCTGTTCTGTACACCAAAACCCAAGTCAAACCTTAAAAAAAGGGTTATTTGTATTTTACCAACTAAAGTCTAAAATTAGTATTTATATGTAAATACCTAATAAAATAAGTACCTTCTCCTAAAAAAGCTGTGCATATTGAAATAAAAACAATCAATAAAGAATCGCCCCACATTTTATCACTTAATACAGATTGCACCTTTTAATACAAAATATAATTTTCAATGAGATATATTAAGCACTTTGGAAATCGAGATTTAAGATATTAATTATTAAAACATGCAATTAATTCTTTAATTGTTTTCAATTATAACAATTTTTTAAATCGATTATTGATTATAGAAAAACGTAAATTTTTGGATAGGAGAGGCGACAGCGAGAGCGACAATGACAAGTTGGCAAGTGACACTTGGCAACTTGACATTGCTAATCTGTCATTGAATGTTTAAATCCAGAGTTCATTAGTCTACTATAGAACATATTATCATTACAATTATTGTTGAATATATTATTTTTAACATTTAGAAAATTATTTTATGAGTCGTGTAATGTTTTTACTTTTTACTAGCACAGAAATAAACCAAAGATGCCTCTTTTCTGGTGTTACCAGTCTCATAAACATAATTCTCATTCACCATTCAATTCTATTTCCTGTGAACGAAAAGACTAAGATTGAAACATAATTAGTATTTTTGCGTCACTCAATTTCCAATTTTCTTGCTTGTAGGTTGTGCTAATCGGCTAGCTAAGGACAAATCGGACGCCATTTTGTCCTACGCCTGGATTACATTTTGATTATTAGTGTATATAACAATTTTGAATCAATTAAATTAAATTAACATAATTTTGAAATACAATTACTGTTCGATAATACATATATCAGGATACTTAACATTTTTTTTCAAAGATAGTAGGCACTGTTGTGATAAGACATTTCATTATTTGTGAAGGATTATGTATCTAGAAACTAAGATTTATGTATGTGTTTTCGTAAAATGTATTCCACGAGTACAGGATTACATAAATCTTTAAAAGTACGCCGCCATTTTATATCACGAATGTCATGCGTGGCGCGTGATTGCTACACGTCATCGTTGCCCATGTTGTAAAGAGCAGAAATATAATTAGCATCATGGTAAGTTTTGTATTTATTGATCTCCTAATTTTATGTTTAGCTTTAATGTTATGTAAAATAAAATCTGTAACAAAATACTAAGCAGGAATGTACCTATGTATTAACTCTTAAACCACATTACTCTGCTTCAGAATTAAAGTGACGTAACAAACTTTTATAAAAAAAAAGCGTATAAACTAGAATGTCAAAGAATTATAGACGCTACATATAAATGAACCAAAGGGAATGACGTCATCCTTTTATTTCAAACCCAATCTAATTCAAAATAAAGTCTAACCGACGGACTATTTTAATTTAATGTCCGGATTTAGTGTCAGGGTTTATATTTCCTTTGGAGTTTTTTTAATGCGAATTGCCAACCGCCATCTTGATTTCATCCATCCGCCATGTTCGTTTCGCTAGCGGCTTACAATCGAATTTTTACTAATGTAGGCATCGAAATGGGTTCTTTTGTGCATGTTAACAAACAATGTGACTGTCAATTTATTGCACAATATTCCGTAATTTGCACGGCCGGGCAGTGCTAAACCCTATTGATCAATAGATATCAATCAGTGTTGCCAACGCTGAGGCAATTGTCATATTTAGTCTGCTTTCGGACCAACAAATTACAAAATCTATGGCTTCTGGCTGCAACCATATGCATATTGTACGGTTTTTCGCATATCAATATGATACTTGACATCAAACATAAGCAATTTGCAATCATTTCATTCATGTTCAATTATTAATTTAAAATATTATCTTTTGACGATTTTTACGTAAGTAAAATAAAATTTGAAATGAAGTTTACAATTAGGTAACATTTAAAAGATTTTTTAAGTAATGCTATGACCCACCGTTGACCTTTATATAAGGCTATTGTACACAATATACACACCCGGGAATTTTTTATGCCAACACTGGTAGGATAAACAGTGGAATTCACCCCTTCTCTGACCTTATCATGTTTTAAGTGGTTTTTTTCGTAATAGATTGTATAGAACAAACAATATCTTTCATGTTGTGTATGTACATTGCTATATTAATTTCATTTGTTACATATATTGTGTTGTGGATTGATGTCTACTGGCAATCATTGCTTACTACATTTCATAATAGATATAACACTAGTAGTCCTAGTCCAAAACTGAATGTCTATTTAAACCAAATCTTGTAAATGTCTAATTCCAAACATGCCATCATAGCGGCCATTTATTAATTCATACTTTAGTGGCAATGGTGTTATTCTGTAGTGAGTGTGGTATGTTTCTATATTTTATTTTAATTTAAATTTACTTAAAAAAAGGGCTCCGGAAGTTTTCTATTGCATATCAGATTTATACTCTGAACATTCCATCTAGATTTATAAATCTATGGAAAAGATAGTCATGTATGTAATTAATTTACTAACATTAATATAAGACAATTAGAATTTAAATATTAATGCATTAAATGTAGTCTGTCCAAATGGTATGATATGTGAACAGGAGGAAGTCAATTTTGAATAATTATTTAAAGCAGGCTTTTAGGTGCTAAATTCCATAAAAACATTATTAATACATAGTATGAGGGTGAAAATGTTTTATATTATATAATATCGCATTAGATTAATTCTGTTAAGATGCATATATTGTTGTTATTAAATAAAATAAAAAGGGAGAGAGTGAGTAAAAAAATAAAATAGTGTTAAATATTCATTGACTGAATTAGAAGCCTTTAATGAACAGGGAAAAGTCCCTAATGTACAGAAAAAAAAATGTTTACCTTTCCCATACAGTTCCATAAATTTAAATTTTATGGAAAGGGAACTACTTGCCAGTTAAAAATTAACTGATAATAAGAAAAGCAAAAATATGTTTGATATAAATTGGTTATTAAAAAACTTTGTTCTGTGCAGTTTTAAATATTTTCACCAATGACATTGCACAGCTTTCACTCAAATTTATAAATGCCACGACTCCACTTGTTTGACGCCATTTTTTCACATAACATACATGAACATAAATACAATATTAGGTGTTGCCCACGACTTCATCCTCATAAAATTTATAAAAGCAAAAACAATTCCATGAAAACTATTCATTTTTCTAGGAAAAAAAAACTATATGATGTTTTGGTGTGACATAACTTTTGTGTATGTTAGAGTAATATGTGCTAATTTTTTGTTTAATTTCATGCTGACGAAGTCGCAAGCATCAGCTAATGATGTATGTAAAAATTCATTTTCTCAGTATTTTATATCCATATATCATTGTCCAAAACATTTCCATATTAGTATGTTGCGCAACTGTTTTTTGATCTCATTGTATTTGGGTAATAATGATATCCTTTTTATGTATTTCTTGTTTTATTTTTTCAATCATATTTTTTTTAATACACAATATAATTCTATTTATGATCACATTCATCCTACAAACACTGATTGCTTACCTCAATTATGACCTAAAAATGTTTATTTCAAAAGTTGACTAGTGGTACAACTATGTGTTGTATATTCCTGCATGTACACAACAGAATTCTTATAAAATGGTTTAGGTCTCAATCTTTGCTTTTTCTTATATGGCCTTTTCGTCGTTAACTTGGCAATCTTCAACTTAATTACCTCAGTAACCCACCTAGACTGGTACTTTCACTGGTAATTAATTAAATTTATGATCTGTTATGTGAATGTCAAATCCTTATAGTGTATGCGAGTTAATAGGATGTTGGCAGTGTTTTATTATGTTATAAATGTTCTAATTTTATCTTATAGTTTAACTTGTAATTATAATTAGATTTTAAACACCATGCCACAGCCGGTAGTCGGATTTTCTTTCTTTTTATTCTTGGCTTTACTGATTATCTACAATGTATTTGTGCTCAGCACTCACAATATTCACTAATTCGCCTATTAAGCAAATAGCATGCTGTTTGTTCCAACTAAACCTCTGATTATTGATTAGTGTAGTGTTCAACATATGTAATATCATTTTGTTACAATGTTTTCCAACCTTTTTCGTTTTAAGGCGTGAAAAACATTCAAATACTATATTGCAATACTGCCAGCATATCCTACTGAACTGAATAGAATTATTATCGTCATATTATGCAATTGCGAAGGTTAAATCTAACGTTTTAATTTTTTTCTAAAAGGAAAAGCACCAAAAAGCTAAGCCGTATATAAGTTACTTATTTACCAATACACTGACACAAAAGTAGAGTAGAAACACTGATTCTCTTCCGGAATTTTTATCGTTAACCTCAAGCCCGCAAGGGGTCGACTTCGCTTTGAAATAAAGTGTCCCTGGAATTGTATCTTACGAATTCTAGCAGGAAAGTCATTACAATGCGGTTTTCGGTTGATTTAATTTGCTAACAGTAGAATACTAGGTCTCTCGACAATTTAAAAACTAAAATTTTATTTCGGCGTTATATCTTTTTTGAAAACGAAAATTTTAATTTAATTTTAATAGTTTTTTTTTTAAATTTTATTTTAAGATTATAATTTTAATAGTTCTTCATGTAAAATAATTTCATGTTCTTTTGTTGCAGCCGCGGATTTGTCCGATGCAATTGTTGAACTGCCTCAGCGTTCTCCTCTCACCAAAAGGCGGAATCAAAAGCAAAGACGAAGTGCAGAGGCTCGCAAGGTAAGTTAATATAGCATATCAATAAATCATAATATAGATTAAGCTTCGCTTTTTACCTCTTTTTACGTTATATTGATTGTGGTTTAAACATATGCAAATTAACGATCAAATGTTGACTATGATTTTTGTGTTCTAATAATACACAGGAAAATTTTTGACACCTCATGATGATAAAAATTTAGGATAATATCGCGTTGTTTTGCTATAATAAATTTAAAAATGATGTGGATTTAACATTTTAATTTGCTTAAACTACCATACAAGTTAAACAGAATAGATTTTACATGTCCCCCTATGAAAGGGGCCAGCAGACATTTATTGCCCTCCTGGCCCGCCAAACCTTACGTAGTTACATGTTTACTGGGCCCCCTTCTTTTTATTAATCATTTGAAAATGTCGTAATTTTTTTCTTTTATATTGTTATCAAATGTTTAATTTATGGATACATTTTATTTATTTCTTTGCAGTTTAATGACCAAATTCTCAAAGAAACTAGTGTCTAAATGTATATACATACAAATTTTAAAGTGTACTGAGACTGAACTACTGGGACTATTTATGGGTTCTGGTGGTTGGCGATTGGTACACATGTGGCTAACAGAAAGCATCGTCGCCAAAAATTGGCCTCTTGTCAGAGAGCTTTTAGAGCTTTTGCTGCTTTGTCCTGTTGACATTGAAAGACTGAAAACAAATAATTGCCCTAAGCTTGTCAAGGAATTATCCAAGGATGGAAATCACTATGGTGAGTTTAGTTAATTCCTATTAGCCTTAATACGTCTTTTTATATGTTTACCTTTAATGTTTATTTATTTTATACTAATAAAAAAAATGTTTTAGCTATCAGGGCATTGGCTTCGAAATTGGTAGAGCAGTGGTTGAAAACTGTTAAAGGTGAACATGTTGTGCCTATTTTACTCACTGATATAACACATATAATATCAGATGCACAAACAGAAATTGAACCTGAAGAAAAAAGTGAAATTTTAACGGAAACCGAACAAATTGAATGTGAAATTAACGGCGATAATTCTTTAAAAACTGGGGGTTCGTCACCTGAGTTATCTCTCTCTCAAGACAATAAAGATATTGTTGATACGGCTAAAGACATTGAAAAGGAGCCTGAAACGCTTCCTGTTTTAAAAATAACTCTAAAAAATGGCAAACAAATAATATCTCAAGTAGATGAAGATAGTGTAGCGTCGGATGATGTTTCTGACAAGGATAAAATGAGAGATAAACATAGAAGTAGAAGTAAAGAAAAGTCTAGTGATAAAAGTAGTAGTAGTTCAAGATCTAGTTCTTCTAAACATTCAAGTAAATCTTCGAGTGATAAATATAAAAGTAGCCATAGAAGTAGTTCTAATAAACATAGTAGTAAGGAAAAATCGAAAGATAAAGAAAAGCATTCATCACACAGTTCAAAATCAAAACACAACTCGAGTAGTGGAAGCAGTAGTAGCAGTAGAAAGAGCAGTTCATCTAGTAGGTCAAAAGATGATAAAACAAAACATAGTTCTGAAAAGGAAAAATCCAAAGATAAAGATGATAAAGGTAAAGAGTCGCCTAATCCATCCACAGAAAAATCTGATGATAAACCATCCATACATAAACTAGGAAAAATACCTAAATTAAGTGATGTGAAGAGAGAAAAACCATCTATTTCGATAGAAGTACGAAAACCTGATGATCCAAAGCCAAAAACTGTTAAAACTTTCCATTCAAAGTTTAGAAAACACGGGCTGGAGGAAGAAGTGAAACCTCCGCCTTCGCGCGCTGCGCTACTCAACAAGAAGCCCCCTCCCACGTTACCCCCTACCATACCTGTACCCAAGAGGTCTTCACCAGTTCACAACGATACTCCGCCTGAAAAGAAACTTAAGACCGTTGACATCGTAGAAAAACCAGGAGCTATAAAATTAATTCCACCTAAACCAAAGCGTAAGTATATTTTTAATTATTTATTTTCCAACATCTTAGTAATATATTTTATTTTTACAGGAAAGGAAGGTCCTCCTTGGCCGATGCCTTCAAGAAAATACATATATTTAGATTGTAACAGTGGTAAGTCTAAAATGTATAAATTCACGGGTTTCATAGTGTTACTTTATTCTGTAAAGTATTTATTGCAAATAAATGCTGTATTTGATGAAATTTTTTCGTTGAATATGACCTGAATCTGTTCAAAGACTTTGAAGCACGATAAGGTGAAAACATCGGCGCAATGCTCTGCGTCTCCCGAAGAATGCGGCCGAACTGATCGCGACAGCGGGACCTTCGCACGACGTCGGCTGTCCTCCGACCGTCAGGGGAATTAACTTAAACGGCCCAACAGGAAACCTGTAATTAAACACGAAACAAGCGCATCAATAATATGTCAGGATATTAGACCCTATCTTTATTTTATTCTATTCTGCAACTAATTATACCAAACGAGTTCATCGTTCACAATCTTAGCTACAAATTCAGTAGATTATGAATGCGAGATGTTTGCATGAGATTACTTTACCAATCCTTATAAACTAATCTTGCGTATTTGACAAACTGGTTGCAATATTTACAAATATACTAGTACGGCGAGAGTATCTAACGTGTTTGTGATAAGTATAATAAAATAATAAATGATTAATGTTTACCAAAACTACAGTATGTTTATTACTATATTGGTTGCATCAAACTGGTTGGTGTAATAGCAGACACTCTTAGAAAAGAATTATAAAACCACCACTTACAACTATATAGCAAGTACACAAGAAACTAAGTATGACAACTTTCATAAAAATAAATATAGATAATTCGCGAGTTAAATTTGTGTACATTACATAAGCGTGAATTAGCTTTTTTAATTGATATAAATATTAATATATTGGTCAAACTCTAGGAGAGTTTTTTTTATCTGTAGATGTCGATTATAATTAAAGTTATTTGCTTTGCGTTACTAATTGTCTTTCGTTGACCAAAAACTTTAGTCTTTAGAGCTAATTCAGTTACCGAAGGAATTAAGAGATGAATTAAAAATGTACGTCTCTATGCTTTTTGCCATTACTTGCACGATAACCAAAAAGTAGCGTAGTTTTAATTTTGAGACTAAAACGAAGAGTTTAAAAAATATTTACAAAGAACGTAAAATGTACTGTAGGGTTCATTAAAGCTGTGAACATGATTATTAAGTACTAAGTAATTCTACAATATTAAGAGAAAAAGATTAGGGGAAAAAAAAATATTTTTAGTAGTAAAATTAGTTAGAGTTTAAGAAAGTAACTAACAAAAATTGCTAATAACCGATCGTGTAGGTGCCATTCTAAGTTTTTATATAAAAGTGATTCAAAGTACCAGTAAAAATAACCATGCGTATAAAACATAATATATATGTAATATCGACAAATCGTAAGTATACACAGCTCTTTGCAATTTGCCTAGGTAAATCTTAGATAATTCATTCATAAAACAACTACAAATTCATTTCATTGGTAGTTTAGTTGTTTACACTGCCCTATCAGCTATTTTTAGGGGACGTTTAGTAAATTACTACCAATTATTGAGGTGTTTTCTATAAAACAAAGTGTCGAAATTGGAGAATTGCAATTTAACGACTGTACTGTGGTTCTGGGCAAATTACAAACTGACTGTGTATATAATGAGCAAATACAGTACAATGACATAAAATAGAATCATAGTTTCCTAAATAATTACCTCTTAGATATATACCTATTTTACCCAACCCAATCGGTTTCTAAATGGCCGAACATCTCAAATACATATCTAAATGTAATTTGAGGTAATTATTCAGACGTACAAATTGAATAGTATTAAGAAACGATATTTACTTCATCTTACTAATATTATAAATACGAAATATAGATTAGTATAGAGGTATTTAATATTTTAGCGCGGCGTTTTATTTTCGATAAATTCTGCTGCCAACAGCGCAAATAATTGATAAACAGGATTTGCATCTATATAAACATTTAGATCTCTAGGAAGGTATTACTTTAGAAAAACTTTTAGTACTCTCGTATGTAGTAATATTTGTTCAAAATTCTAACTAGCCCCAGTAATTCATGTGCGTTTATATGTTGGACGGTCAGATGCTTTGCAACAAACATGAAACTAAATTAAAATATAGATTTATCATTGTTAAACAAGTTGTACAGTTGGTTATGTCAAAAGTCAGCTAGAATAAAGGGTTAACAAGGTCAACGCAAGCAAAGGCAATTTCTTGATTTCAAAAATTTAAAGGAAATGCGAATGCTCTGTGTAGAAGAAAAGTTGCTCTAAATTGCACCAGTTTGTCTTAACGTTATCAGAAATGTATGTACTCTGTACTTTGTTTGTGGAAACAGAGCCATTTCCATACAATCTTTTTTTCAAACCTTTAGGTATTGTAAAAAACAATTTAGAGATCTTAAGATATTTCCAACATAATACTGGGCATGTAGGAAAAATATATTCTTATATGTCCGATTTAAAAGCACGTGCGTGCGTACCTACATATCTCGTGGTTATTTAAATGAACGCCTAATTACAACATAAGATGTGCGAATACATTGCACATTTTATCTATCAATGTTTCGGTCGCACACTTACATCTAAAATCTAAGTAAACCTTAAGCGTTCATTTGAAATGAATATGTTGTTAGTTAACTGCATATTTTACCGTCTAGCAATGTAATGAAAGCCAATGACGCCTTGTTCATTATTTTTAATTTGAAATTGAAATCAAACATGGAGCCCTCTTTCTACAAAGTAATTTGCAGAATAGGCTTCGACAATGGGCTCTAGGCTACTTTTTACATCCGAAATGGAATTTATAATATATGCAGGTGGGTAACGATAAGCAAAAGAGAAGGAAACTGATTTTTTCTACAAAATTATGCAAATATGACCCCTGATTATCAGGCAAATACGGCTAAAAATATGAAGGTTTACAATGCTTTTAGGAAAAAAATACTACAATAAAGTAGTTTAATCGAAAAGTGGTCAATAAGGCCTCTAAGAAATACGTTAACAAAATTTTATGTGCGTATTTACATATTTTTTTATTTACTTTTAAAGTTGTGTTTATTTTTTAATCCTCAAAATTCGCAGTTTCATAAATTAGAACATTTACTCAATACCGTAGTAAAAATAATGGCTAATACTTTTACACTTATCGCTTTGAATCTATTTCAATATCGTGATTGATGACTCGCTTTGGATAGTAAGAATTATGCGTAATCACAATAACTCTAATAAAGTTGATTTCAACCGACGGAACATAGAATACAGGCCACTGTAACGTACAAACAGTCGAGTGCAGACTTATTTACACGATCTGTAATAAAATCAAGACATACTAATAAATTCAATAATTAGTTTTCGATGCGTCAAAACCATTATGTTATTTCAATTATTTCTTTTCAACCGAGATTGCGCAATTAACTGGCTCTGCCAAAATTACCGTTGCTCAAAGACGCTTGGGCGAATTTACGGATATCGTATTCATTTAGTACTCTGTTATGGGCTAGACCTAAGGATCGATTGGACGTTAACCAATTGAAGCTACTACACCAAAACTTCGAAAGTAGATTTAATCTAAGGGAGGCTAAGTCCTAACCACATTACTAATAAAAAGCTCCCTCGAAGGGTGATATCCAGATATTTTGTATCATTGTCCTGAGATGAAATCTAAATTCCATTTTCACACCTAACACCATTCCATTCCATGTATGTTCTATAGAAACAGTTATACCCTCCTAATTTATTTATTTAGAGAGCTACTACCATTTTCTCATACTTTTATTATGTTTGCATAACAAGTAATACAATTATACAAGTATTATACTATTTTCTTTATTAATCACGGTAATGTGTAATACTTTTTCGTTTCTCTTTTCACAAAAATAATCGTACCTAGTAAATTAATAAAGCCCGATGTTTGTACAATTGATAAAGTTTCGTTAATTAGCTTTAGATCTAAATGTAGTCCACGTTAATAGATTAAACCATTCTTCGTAGTGTGTTTTTCGTATATGTAATGTATATAGTTTACATGGATGGATGTTCGTTAAAGTTTGTAGCCTAAACGGATTTCGAAGAAATTTAGATGTAGGGAATGTCTGGAAGAACACATGTTACTTGCTTTTGTTCTTTTTATTCCACGCGGACAAAATCGTGTGTAATAGCCAGTACTAAATAAAATTGCCAACGTCGCGAATTTGCACTATGCCTTAATAATACACAAAAAGTACTCTCAATTGGCAGTTATGGGGTATTGACTGCTAACGAAGGCTTTTCAGTACCAACTCCTCCGTGACCCGATAATTATTCTTTTCGTGGTAGATATAGACTACTCTACCGTCATTCCCGCACTTTTGTGTCCCTCCCGCCATCAGTCTATCGAACACGGCCCAAGTCAAGGAAGTTCGCGATTCATGCAATAACGGTCACTTTGATTTTACCGTGCACCAAATTATTTTCGATGCCATCTCACAAATAAACTATGGCAAAGGCAATCACGCATTGCCTTTATCTCTTTTTGGGTGACTTCGATATCTAAGTAGTCGGTATACTTTTATAACTTGATTGTTTGTATCGTTCATCTATGCACAAGATAATTAACAAGTTGAAGGTAATATCCATATAAAACGTCATTCATTTGATTCAAGTGTTCCGATTTTTAGTAAATCTTGAATTCGAGTCTCTTTCAATTAAATTAGTTAAAGCGAGTGATTGTTTATGTTTAACATTTTTTTTAATACAAGTAGGTAATACATCTAAAATAAGAATTTCTGACTTAATATATAAGTAGTGTAATTAATTTTGTAATAAAAACTAGTTTAATTGTAATATTTGTATAAAATTGTTTTTATGTTTTTTTTTTTTAATATGAACAGTTTGATGATAACAGTAATGGAAAGTTCGTAACAGTACTCAATCCCATGGATATCAACTGGCATAACTGTCTACTATAGCCGTTGTAACAAAAAGTCCTTTAATCCGAAGTTTCAATGATTTTTTAACTTCGTCGTTTATATTTAAAGAAATCAACAACGTTAAAATAAATTATCCTTATATATTTATTCATTCTCATACGAAATAGGCCTGATTTTGTCGTCGGCATCATTGAAACCCTTAACTACGTCATGGATATAAAAATTAAAGAAAAAAATAATTCATAAGACATTTTTGTCTCTGAACCTCATTCTATTTGTGTTTACGTTCCTTATATAAACATTATTTATTAAAAGATTGTACATCACTGGAGAATTATTTGAGCTCAGCGTTTAATTCATCGCTAAATGTGACGGGATCAAATATTAACGTGCCTCCATCGTGCGATTGTACTAATAATCAGATAAGCTTAAACGATAGAAACTATTACCCAGAAAGAGATAGTTTGTCTAACCCGCTGTAAAGACGCTCGATTAACCGTTACATAATAGCGCGTTACTATGCGTTAGCATTGTGTAACTATTTTAAGAATATTAAAACCAACCTTATGTGCGTATCTCGAGCGACCATTGTGATTGATGTTCACATAGTTAGGTTTTATACTGTTAGTTGAGTCGAACCCTATATTATTTGAAACCAAAAAGACACTAAGCTATGTCAAAATTAACTGGCACAAATTAGTTTGTGTATTATACATAAGTACGAATAAATCATAAAAAAAATGTCGTTTATAGCAATCGCTTTAGTGTTTGCAAAATTATGGATAGAAGGTGGAAAATGGATGCATTGCATGTTGGTTATGAGGATACTTGAATCTTGCGTGAACATTAGTTCAGTGTTAGAGTACTGCTTATTTTTAAGAGTTAGTTCTTCTATTTTTAATGAGATAAATGTTAAATTCTGGTCAAAAAAGACGATTTATTGACGTCGTAAGGAAAATTAATACAAGGGTTGTATTATATAGTTAAAATGTAGAATTTGTTCACTTCTGATTTTTCAAATGTAAATGTGATTGTGGAAACCCGTGACTGTACATTTTGACTTAATACTGTTTTCAATTATTTGAAGTATTTTCCTTTTGATATGTTTCAATAATTAATTTTACTGTTCCAGCTATGATGTTGCTCGAGAGTGATATGTTCATGGATGCACTAAATGCCTCTGCAACAAACAAAAAAGAGCCTAAGAAAAGGAAACGACGTACCAGCGGATCCAAAGATGGTAACGCGCCAAATGATTCATCTCCACCTCATACTCCGACGACTGTCGCTAGTCCTAACAGTGAAAACAAATCAGTACCCCCAAGATTCTATCAAGATACTCTGGACACGGAAGAAAGCAGTAAAGCATCACCAGAGAAAAGTACCGATAATAATGAAGAAGCCGATCTCAACCAAGAAATCGAAAATAATAAAGAGGAAAAAATGGATGTTTCGGAACCCCATACACATACAGTCAACGGCTTGAAAGGTGTCCTTTGTTACCATAAAAGAAAAGGTCCTAAGAAAAGCATAAGATGGCGACCGGATTCGGAATTAGAGGAAATACAATACTTTGAACTGGATGAAACAGAACGTGTGAACGTTACAAAAACATTTACAGACATGAAATATTTAGAAAGAATTCACGAAAGAGAAGCTTTCCAGAAGGGACGCAATCTCAGTAATGATGATGTAATGGAAGAAAAAACAAGTTGGAAACCGTTAATTTCCATTGACTTAGATGGTCAAATACAAGTTGAATATGGTAAAAATAGCAAAGAGAAAGATATACAGGCTATTCGGCAGAAAGGTACATTGCAACCTCTTTACTTCCATAAATCAATGATTCCCGACTCACCGCATGAACCCGATGTAGAAACTCACACATACTCTGAACCAGCAGTTATACCATTAGACGATGTTACTGGCAATCAAGACAACATAAGTGATTTTCGCAATATGCCATGGCCTGAACCGAAGGGTAATGCCCCGCCTTCATCAAATACCAACATAAATGTACCGACAATGTTTCCACAAAATATGCCGCAATTTCCTTCAAATTTCCCTGGCACGCAGTTCCCAGGCGTGCCACCAGGGTTTCAAGGTGCGCCCATGGTTCCTACCGATTGGCCAAATACAGTAGCTCCAAATATGATGCCAAATGGAATTCCCGGACCGATGGCGCCTACTGGTCTTCCACCAGGACCTATTCCCCCAGGAAATATGCCTCCCGGAATGATGATGCCCCCAGAAAACATGATGATGGGTCCAGAAATGTTTGGTGCGCCTAATCCCCTTTACCCAGTGCCACCTGAAGGATTTAATATGCAGCAAAACATGTTTCCCATGGACTTTAATATGGCAGGACCACAGGTAGCTCCAGGACCAGATGGTTTTAACGGCCCTGGGAATTTCCGTGGCGCTATGCGAGGTCGGGGTGGAGGTTGGAGGGGTAAAGGTGGAGGAAATTGGGAAGGACCTCAGAGAGGTCGTGGAGGCCATGCGCGGGGTAATAGAAAAGTTGTGTGTATGTATTTCCAGAGAAAGGGTTCGTGTAGGCAAGGCGACAATTGTACTTTCCTTCATCCCGGTGTTAATTGTCCTTTCTAATTTCTAGAGCTTATAAATATGCAATAATGTGTACAAAGTTATGGGTACATTTTTAATAAGATTTAATTTTACGACCAGGCCGGTCCAAAAAAGACTGCTAATGTAAATTTGTAAATAATTAATGTAAATATTATGTTAAAAACTTTTTACGAACTTGGTGCAAGTAATAAAAATATATACTGTTATTGCTTACGTTTATTGGTTACCCTATCCTTTTATTTTCTATGGCGCTAAAAAAGTAGAGATCAGTGGTAATGGTGATAGAGGTCAGTGAGTTGACCCTTGACCGCAGTTTATATAAAATGACTAAAAAATTTAAGATTCTTGTTCATTGACGTTGATAACTAGACATGCTCTAAGACGAGATATTTAGTGCCTATTCGATTTTCACTGTTTTAGCGCTGGCGGTGGGAGTATTTAAACGAGTAATAGAGATGCTTCTTGATAACCACGACGAGTTTGTAAAGACTCAAAAAGAAGAAGAAGAATAGAGTTAGAATTAACTGTCAGTAACTATCTCGGGCTATTAAGTTGGAACGAAGTAAAAGCTTTCATTTCCAAGTGAAGACCTATCTACTTAAACGTAATAGTGACCTTTTAGGGTTAGTTTTAAAAATAGTAGGTATGGGTTAGTAAAATCGAAAAAGAATCTTTTCGATTTTCGACAGTCGTTCGTGGAACTTCAAAGAAAACTATAAAAAAATCTAAAAAAAAACCATAATTTATTCAACATCTTCAGAAACTTTTTTACAATTGTCTGATAAATAGCCGAATAGTTATAATGTTTAGCAAATTAAATAAAAAAAATGTTTCAATGTTTACTAAATAAAGTACTCCGTTTTGAAGATGAAAAAGAAAACCATCGAAATACTAAATTCTATTAATTAATAATTCAGTGCGCATCCCATCTCTACTACGAGATGTCATAAAGTTCAAAGTATAGATGTACATGATTCTTTTGGCACCGGGCAATTAGAAGTGACATTTAATGTCAGGGTAATAGTTACATAGCTTGTCAGTTCACTTCGCGTCATTACTTTATACTTTACGTATTTTGTGTGGCTTTATTCCATGAAATGAAGTGTTGAAAGCATTTAAAAGTAGTGCAAGAGAGTTTTTTTTAAGTGGGAGATATATCGCTGAGAAGAAGTAGGGGGTCCAGTAATTACATTTGAAAATATGAATCATCTTGTGTCTGTTGCAATCAGAATTTGTTACCATTTGTTAATCAAGGAATTCCCTAACTCTCAAGGCGACGAAGGTTTTAAGATTTGCGATTTAAAAAAAAATTAC
>DVQG01000279.1:0-16323 GCA_018231605.1 Papilio ambrax
GTGTGAAAGAGGACATGCTTAAGAAGGGAGTGAATTCAGATATGACAGCTGATGGAGATGTATGGAAGAGCAGCACATACTGTGCCGACCATCCGTAGGTAGAAGGGCACATTGACGATTACATTTTATGTTAATTGTAGTTGTAAATAATACTACTGAATTTCGATGAAATTAATCTAATTCTAAAAACGAACAAATCGAATCATAGGCCATTATGGTACTAGACAAAATCTGTAATTTTAAGTTTGTTGTATTAAAATGTACATACCTACGTAGGTATGTCAAGTTATTTTCTTTCTCATTTATGTGAACTACGCACAAGTGTAATTAACAGAGAAACGCCAGCAATACGTTAATAACAAATGAAATAATTCGAATTTGTAATTGAGTTCCGCAAACTGCGATTCGTAGTTTTAGCCGTTCATAATTCTTACTACGGTATGAATAATACGTTTATTTTGGCAGTAAATCGGCATGTTTGATGGTTAAACTCGTCGAGTACGAAGTGCACGCTGTTAATTCAGATAATTCAAACTGTAATTATCGTTATTTAAACGTTAAATTGTTATTTAGTCTTGCATCCAGGTAAATGTCAGTTAACTCACGTTATTGACAGCTTGCGGTTGGAACTGATCATTAAATAATCTTGTTATTTTTTAAAGACCTTGTTTTATTAAATAACAATCTTAAATTCTTATTTCATTTAAACTAGTTACTCGGTTTAAAGGGCAGCATAACAGATTTGAGTTCGCATTATGTTATTATTGCGTTTAAGAAATTAATGATAGACTCAAGCGTCGGAAAATAACGTCTATAATATAAATAAGGGTATTAGAGTTCAGAGCAATATGTATTTTTGCTATTGTAAAATGTGGCTTGCAAAGAGCTTAGCATGGCTTTGACAAAACACGACGATAGCTCGATTATTTTGCTGACCGTCGTCGTTAATCTCTCCTCTCTCCATTTAGCCTGACAAATAGCTCCTACTCCCAGACAAAGGTGGTGACGTATTCTTTTCAATTTACACTTGGCTTCGCTAAAGCTTTTAACTGAATTAAATAGGTGACAATTTGTTTATACGTTTCTTTAACGCACGCGTGAAGTGCGCCGAGAGCATACTACGTGCAGCTTCCGCAATATCAGTTGGGTTTCCTCTTCACCGCATTGCTCTAAACATTTCACTGTTGTACTTTATGTTTAACTTACTAACTATTTCGAATAACAATGGTTTTATAAATACGCAATACCGTACTAAATTTTATTTTTTTGTGGTTCTTTTCGGCCATTATCATTTTACATATTCAATTTCAAACGTTAAATTTAAGCCCTCTATTTTAAAGTCTATATTGAACGTTAATCCCAAATTAGGATGACTCGAGGAAACAAAGGCAAATTTATTTCTTGTCTAATCTATACATGTAATAAAATTGAAGTGTCTCTTTGTAATATCAAAAGAATATTTTATTTTGGGAAGATGATGTAGTTGCGTTGCTGAAAACGAAATTCGAATTAAAAAAAATTTTGTCTGTCTGTCCGCAAGTCATTTGTTCCCGGTAACTTCAGAAACGGCTGAGCCGATTTCGACCGGACTTTCTCTGAAGGGTAACTGACATTGACGGGAATATTGGCTTTTTTTTTGCTTTAATATTGCGTGGACAAAGTCGAGGGCAACAGCTAGTTATAGATTAGTATTGATACTTTTATTGATTGATGATACCTTCTAAACATATATCATGACATTAAAGCCCTTGCTTCCCTTTAAGAATGTGTTACTAAAATGTATAAGTAAGTGAATGGAAAGTGAATGGATAAGGTCTTTCAATAGATGTGCGACGAACCTTTCTTATCAGTGGCGTGGACTAAATTGAATATATGTATCTGTGACGAAGCTAAATCAAGACCAAAGAAAATGTCCACTTTGAAACGGACTTTTATTCATACAAATCAAATTTAATATCAATGTTAATAAAAATAAACATTGTAATTTGTTGATGAGTTTTCATGATTCGAAAAGTATTTCTTTGTTCTCATTAAATTTTTATCTCATGTTACATGTTACAGAGTTATGTCAATGTTAAAATAAAAGGAAATCTTTAACGACTATTTAACTGTTAATATGTGGTTCTCAGATGTTATTTTTACAACTATATTTTTATATGTAGTTTTTTAATATTGGTGCAATAAAGACCATTAAAATATTCTACATTTTATTAGGTTCAAGAATAATTATGGGTAGTTATGTAATGATCGTCTACGAAGAGCTTTGTTCTACTGCAGGCTGTGATGTAGGCCATTGAACGGACAGACATGCACAGAGCAGTCAATGTTGTCGTACTTCAATGCAATAGTCCATTAAGCGTGAGTGTAACGATCACAAATGCGTTTGCTACGGCGCTATAACTTGCCCAATCTAGACCATATGTGAATATCTCAAAGCTACCAAGTCTAAAAATACGTCTTTATGATAGGGCTGTATATATAATGTCGAAGATAATATCGTGAAATTTACATTAAGTTACGTTGAATAAGTTATTAGCTTATCTATGGTTATAGCGCGCAATCCTGAACGGAAAATTGACCCAATTACGGAGACATAATTGGCTAGTCAGGCTTTTGGAGTTCCCGCATTATTGAGCCTTAACTAAAATTTGCAAAATCACAGCTTTTGAACATTTAATTAACAAAGTGCGCTACAGCACGCCGGATAAAAACTACGATCAACAAAGGAGGTTTTAATTTTAAAATTTCAATAATCTCATCAACGCTACGAGGACGTATGTCAATGAGTTGTTATAAATTTACGTGAGTTGTTATTGATGTTTTGATCGAAAGTGGATTATCGAATAAGAGTTTTGTTGGTACGTAGTTGACATTTTTAAAGGATTACCTACCATTGTTTATATTCTTTATCATACTTCATACTAATGTTATAAATGCGAAAACTTTCTTTTTATTACACGCAGATTGAGTCGCGGGCGAAAGCTAGCAAAATATATAATCTTTTAATATCCCTCAGAGAAAATAAGAATAGTTTTAAAAGTGTTTGATATTTTTGTACGATGTTTGCAATTATGCAAATTAAGTAAACGTCGTATTCAATACTCTGGCAACAATAATAAAATTCTGCTCTCCTGGCGATAAACCGCAGCATACAATTTCATTATTGGAACACTTGTGGATGGTTATATATTTCTATCTCGCTCTCGCGCTGTTATCTGATGCCAGTGGTTATCAAGGGACTCCTTTGATCTCTTACGGTTATCTCAAGTATGCTCCAAGGGAATATAAGCAACGGTAAAAGTTAAACCATACTGTGTGTAATATGAGTTTTTTTCTGGAATTGCATAGTGAAAATTACATTAAATAACTTCTATCACTTGACTATATTATCGATAGTTTTAGTGACTTTTTGTCCAATTGTTTATATGTAAAAATCTACGCGATATAACGAATCACACGCATAGTGAAAAATAATTAGAGATGTCCGCGCCATGCTACAGTCGGCGGCATATTGCCGCGCTTTCGAAGTAATTACAATTATGTTTTGAAATAGGTTATTTCAAAACATAATTACAACAACGATTTCATTAGTGTTAAAGTTGTCCATAGCATATAGTTCGCTGCAATCGCACGATGAAAGTTTGAATTGTTAAAGCCAATGCGGAGTAATTCAAAGAAATTTAAATCGTCCTCAATAACATGGGGCGAGTCACGTTTCGCGGCACAGCGCCACCCAAACTTGCTCATACAAAATTGTTCTTTTCACATTAGGAATTTATCCCGCGACCGGCGCAGGTCACGATACATCGCAACGGAACTGAGCATTGGATCGTCCTTACCATATTGATAAACTTAATATTTTAGTCTGTATGCGGATACGGTTTGAAAGTAGGATAAGTAAAGTTTACATATTTCCAATTTTATAAATAGAACACTGAACAAATTAAACTGACAAAGGAACATGGAAGGAAAAATATTATAATAAATTACACATTACTGCCATTTATTATTACAAACATACATTTTTAATACACAATTGTTTAGTGTATTTTGGTAGATGTATCCTTTTAACTATTAGTTAAACGCTTTTCAAGAAAATTTTGTCTACGGAGTGAAAACTTTCTCTTTAAAATCTAAGTGTACTATCGTCACGCGACACAACCATCTTTCCCAAAGCAATTAATCTTAGCAATGCCATAAATTTCATTAGAGATAATTGAAAAATAACAAGAATTCTTTACTTACATTGCATTGAGTTCTGTCTTGTCTGCCATGCCTCAGTTTAGTCTACAAATGCCATTTATTAAGAGCACATATAAAAGGACTAAAACTAAACTGACATTAATGTAACATAAACTTTATTTCCTTTGTTATAAGGATTAAAATCCTAATGCCCTGTCACAGTCTTGCGTCGTTTGTGTCTTATGTATAAAAGAAACAAGTTGAGCGATGAGCACAAAACTTTAAGATGTAACTAGTAAGACATAAGAGTTAATTTCCTTTGAAAAAGATAGAGCTGAAACGTTGTTCTTTTGCACAAAAGGTAGTTTCCAGTACTAAGTGCATCGAGATCTCTCTACGTGCATCCGTTTGCAATGTCAGTTGGAAATTTCTCGTTACCGCAATAATCCGCGCCCAGGTTCATATAACATTTTGCAATATTTCACAATTTAACTTAGGAAAATTTACCAGCGAGCGTAACAAAGGCTACGTTGTCTACTCAATTACAACTGCGCTGACTGACGCAATATAACATTGATAAAACAAGCAATAAATTTTGTTGAACATAAAAACACAAATGACGTTATCAAAAACTATAGGCTTACTAAATTATAGATCTTCTACATTGAACAATACTATACTTAAAATGTAGACTTGCAATAGACCATATATTCTAATTCTTCGAATACTGTCGTTTCTTTTTACAGTTTTGTATTTCTCGTCGGCTTCAATAGTTGCGTGTGTGAAATCGAAATGAGTGGTGAGCGGCGAGCCGTGGCGAGTGCGCTGTCTGAATGCCGCTGCTCGCTACAGTAACTACGGCCTCTTTATCATCCTTATTTACATTTGTATACCGGCCACTTCGATCATCCTTTCTATTTATCGGGAACTCACTATAAGTAATAAAACCTGCATATATTCTGTACAGATACATGTAAGCTTGTAAGTATAGAGTAATTGTACTTACAGTCGTTAATTAATTTCTAATGGTCTCACTTTAGATATCTCATACTATACTAAATTAGACCCGTTTAACGATTCTGGGAGCAGTAAGAATCGCAAGTTTCATTTAACAGTAACAAAATATATAAGTAATAAAAACAAGTGCTTTTATTACAGATGACTTTAAAGGTTGAAATTCTATTTGTACATACGTTTAGTATTAAAGTGTTCTATAGGTAAACTGAATCGTTTTGCTTGTCACTAACGTATCATAAACTGGATAGGGATGACACGGAAACTCTTCTAGGTGTAGCTAACGTGATCGAGCGAGCACTTTGAATGGATGTGCGATGAACCTTGCTTATCAGTGGCAAAGGTCGCCTGTAAAATATATCCATAGCCCGAGTTATTACGGAGCACGTCAACCCTCCGAGCGGACCATTCAAAGTAGGACGTCAGGCGAAAAACTAGAAAAGTTATACAAGCTTTTAAAGTACGCAAACAGGGTTATATTAACATATCCTTTCAATTATTGAATAGACATTTACTTAGAAAACATATAAAGTAATACTTTACATGTTTATGTTATTACAGTATTTTAGCGTTAATTGGTACTAAAACTAAGCAAATGTGGCGATGCAAATAGGCGTAATGACCTTTTAACAATTATGTATTGCGGGCACTATACTCTGATTTAATATCAGTTATAATTTTAATTTAGTACTGCAAATACTCTATATAAGATGTCAATTGCACTAAGAGTTGGATTTCTACAAAAAATGTACAGACGAACTGAGTACTTTTTTCTTTTGGGAAGTCGGTCAAAAAGAGCATAAGAGGATTAATCATAAAATAACATTAGAACACTAGTGGCCAATAATCTGAGGACATTTAAATAGCATTACATTTATGCGGTTGGTTTGGCCAATAGCCAAAGTTGCCGCCCGGCGAAGAGCTCGTTAAGATTGTAAATTTAAAAAGGCTTAGTTCCCAAGTATTTCTTGGACAAGTTTGCACTGTTACGTACATATTATTATTATCTTTTATATTCAAATATTTTCTTTTAATTAAAATATATTGACATTGTATACTTCTAGAAAGCATAGTCGGTTTGGTCTAGTTACTATTATAAAATTTACTAAATTAAATTTCTCGTGTGTTGTTGGTTATTCAAAATATGGCTTGTATAAGCCGATTATTGGTACATCGGTATGCAAGTGGCGGCGGAACACGCGAGTAGACGCAATCGGCCGGAGCGCTGCGGGGTGTTGCGGGGTGTTGCGGGGCCGGGCGGGGGGTAATGTGTCGAATCAATCTAATTTGTCAATGAAAGTCAGGCGCAGACGTTGATTGCTTCATGTGCGTAAAGATGTCGCTGTCTTTACCGAAGAGTAAATATTTTTCTTTCCGCTATTTCATTTTGTATTTTTCACGCTTCTTTTGCTCTCACATTGTGTGTATATTACAAGTCAGTGTGTTATGAAAATAAATATTCATATAATAGTTTCGGCTCGTCAATCAGAATCTACTAAGAATTTATTTTTAAAGAATTAATACATTTTATATTCTCACTTAGTACAGCGGTTAAATATTAAAATATGGATTAAACATAAATTATAAGTTATCGGCGGCATTTTAGCGCTCATGTCACCTGGACGATTTGCTAATCGGAGGCAATTAATGTTAAATGAGTAATATGGTAGCTTGGAAATTCTATGACTTATCCATTAACGTGGACGTTTATAACATAAATTCAGTCATGATTAGTTAATAAACGTAATCATTTAGCTTAGCCTTAGTTTGTTTAGTATAATAAAGATGATAATTCTAAAAATACAATTAAGCTTCAAGCTATTCATTTATTTTTATAGCGCCAAAAACATTAAAACCACATTAATTTCGCATCTTTTCGTCACAACTCAACGCGATATATTTACGTTTTCATAATGCACGTTTTGTGTTGTTTCACACAAAACGTGTCTAATTAACTGTCAGATGCACACATTTATATTGTGCTGCACTAAAATTACCTGCGCGCCCCGTTCACACGTATTCATTAAAACATTGTTTTAAAATAGTTAATATATATCATTAACAAACATTAAATGTTAATTAGAAACAAGTTAAAGTTAACCTGCGGATGTAAGTTTAATTTTTCATACAATAAATGAGAAATTTAATTTACGTATAATAAATAAAATAAAATAAATAAGATAAAACACTATTTATTGACCAAGAAATTACAAAAAAAAACAAAATTTACAAAATATGTTTTTAAAAAAAATAATAACAAAACCTCTTGGCCAAAAGGAGAAGAATCAGCTGATGTGGTCTTCAGCTTGTCACTGGAGGCCGCGCTAGTTTTTTGCCTTCAGCCAGCCCATAATGTATCTAAATGGTATTGCATTTTCTATACATAAGTTTTCTACATTTTTATATATTCCATACAACATTTTCATAAACATTGAAAATGTTGAAATGACAACACATAAACTTGAGTGGTAAATAAAGGATAATCGTATACAAACTTTTTTAAGTAGGGTTGGCCTAATTCATGTAGAAAATCTAATATAACAGTTTTTGATTTTTTGTTTTGGATAACTTTATCCGAATTCCTGAATGGTTTAGAACCGGCAGCGGGCAGGGGACAGGTATTTGGTGTAAAAATTAATAGCATGCGTCAACATCTTGTGCTGTGCAGCGCCGAAACGGCTAATGGGCTACGATGCAGCATCCACTGCAAGGGTTGAACGACCCAACGCATGCGCGGAACAACCCTCTTTTCGGGCTAAATAGCCAACGAGCTGTCTTAGTGCGCGTTCATTCTAACTGCGATCAAATTTCGATCTTAGCATGTAACGTAGTGGATGCTTTTGAAGGTGGCGGCGCTCAGCGGCGGTGAGGCAGCGCTCAGTAGGTCGTGGTTGGCCGCGGCCCGCGCGCGTCTAACTCGCTCGTAGCGCCTCGTAGCCCGTAGAACGGGAAACTTTATAAAGTTTTACGTTGTCGTAGCCGACGGGACGGTCTACGCGAACTGTTTTTCTTGAATTACAAATATTTGAATATTGGTTGTGTGTTATAATTGTGGGATATACGAAATGAGGTGAGGTTCTCTATGGTTATTATTCGTATTTAATTTATTTTAATATTAAATATTTTTAACAATTCAAAATAATTAGCTTAAATAATTTATTTCACGAATACACTATGTCCGTTAATGTTGTGTAAGAATAAATATATTTTTTAAATGTTTTCGTTTATCCATGATAGTAAATTATAATTGTGTTCCGGGTAATTATGTATTATCAATTATTTAAATAAACTGGATTAGTATTACAAATTTGTGTTAATTTTATAATAATTTATTTTGTAAATACGCTTTTAATTTGATTGCTTTCATAATATGGAAGAAAAAAATATATCTTAAGTTTCATATTACATTAGTCTAAAATCTTCGAAGGATATATATTAACAATGATGAGGCATAAGACGAGTAGCAGCATATTTTAAATGATACTGCACTCAGAGTCAGTATCAAGCTGTTTTAAGGTGGAATTTAATGGCTCGAATAACATAAACGTAAAACTCACTTCGACTCACCTCAGTCATCAAACTTCACGTCATAAGTTTCATGTTCTAACACTTTTCACGATAAGAGACTTCTATATTTGAAACATTCATTTCTCCTTTTACTTCAGTTGACGGATAAAAGTTAAATATAGTCTCACTTTAGTAAACCCTAGTATTTTTGATTGTGGAAGAGTTTGGGCTTAATATGGAATAATTTAATCTTTTATGAATAAGGGAAAACATTTTGTAACTTACTTTTATAGTATTCTAAGAAGGGATAATGTTAACTAAAAAATTGATAAATTAACTCATAACTATTTAATAAATGGACGTTATATAGCAGCAGACTATTAACATGTGCAATTAGAGTGAAGTGGCCCTAAACACTAATCGCTTACACAATTAATAATTCAACTCAGTAAAACGGCTGTGCATCTCACATTCACGTCATTCGCGAGTCCGGAGTTCCAGGAAATTAATTAATCTATTTAATATATCTATGGTTCATATTTTAATTACAGGTACACTAATTAATTTGAGATTAGTTAATCGGAATAATTGCAATCACATATTGTTACTTGTGGACACGCCGATGGAATAATTAAAATTGGGCTTAACATCTGATCATTGAATTTAATCTACTTAGGACTAGACATTAAAAGATAGTTACGAAATATACGAGTTTACAGTATATTAAGTAAGATTATTACAAAGACAATTTTGTAATTTTGTATGTAACAAATTAATTTAAAAATTACTGTACCGATTATTGAAATGAAAAAAAAAAATAACACGAAAGACAAAGGAAAAATGTACGAGTATCTTAAAAAAATAAGCTATAAAAAATTACGCAACGTTGTTAAAAGAGATTACTCCTCACACTTTGCTCTTAATTTTATCAAAAGAATTTCTCTAATATTCATATTGAATTCGTATAGTAAAGTTTTTAAACATTCCTCACAATGTCCGGGCGTTGAGAGGCAGTTTAGAGGCGATACAGCCTTCACGTGGACGTAACAAGAGGCCGGAATACAATAGCACAGGGCAGGTGCCGTCTTATTTGAGATTGATTAAACCGCCGGCGATTAACTATGAATATTGTATGGGTTTGATGCCTTCGGTTAAGCTCAAACTACAGCTTAGATTGATATGGAGTGGAACATAATTGCTTTAAGACTACCTGTTATTGAATTTTGTTAAATAAAGTGTACGAAAACGTTTTTGTAGCTAAGAATTAAAATTTTAATACATATTATTTACATTATAAATATCATCTAGATTCTACATGTTTAAATAAAAACCTTTTAACTCTGCTATTTTAATAATTCAGTATGCATTAACTATTCTAAGTTTTTCTTTTTCTATTAGCTCAACAAGGAAGATTATTTTACTCGGTTTTATGCTGTATTGTTGCCAGCATTATTATATTTTTGTAAATTTTAATATAACGCACACATTTTAAGCTGAAAATGTACATTTCCATGTTTAAATTCTAATAAATATTTACTTTTCACTGAAATTACTTAATTAGTTTTCTAAGTCAATAAATCTCGAAAAGCTCCTATTTAACAGACTTTACATTATCACCAAAAGTGTTAAAAGCCTTACGAAAAATATGAGCAAAAAAACGTAAACAGATATTAAAAAAAGTTTAAGAACATTTTCAGCATCATTAAAATCTTCAATCTCAATTCTAATTTAACTTTTAACGTCGCCACTCAGAGTTTATTTATTTTGAATAAATCGAGACAGAAAATTATGCAGATATTTTAACACGAAACGATTATACTTGTAGGTTGAAATGTTTACATTAATATCTGCAAATCAAACCTCAGACATGTGAAAATCAATCACATAATAAAATATAACGATAAATACATTTCTAATTCTAATGTAGAGGATACATTTTAATCCGAGTACATTTTTAATATTATATAGCTTCTAAAATGATATATTCATGAGCGTATCACAGCTTAGTGCTCGTACACATTTTATATTCATTTTATTTCAGTGTATTTTATTTAATCTTGTGCAAAGAATGTTTTTATTTGTCTACTAAGTCGCTTTGACAACACCTACGCGGATAATGGATTATGCATTCTCAAGAAATAAGAAGCGTTGCAAAATAGCACTTTAATTTATTTGAAATAAACATTTATAGTCTATGACCGAGACTTAGTTCGCGCGGAATTAAAAAAATAACATAGGCTTTGTGTTCTTTCACACTGTTCTGTATTTGTGGTAAATTTTAGCACGATCCGTTGAGCCGTTCTAGTGTCAACTTCTAACAAACATCCATTTAAACTTTCTGATTTATAAAATTAGTCAAATGTTTTCTATTTAATATTTAATTTCTCAAAAACACGATTGAAAACGTGACAGTAATTAGTGAATTTATTTATAATAGTTACTATACATTGTTAAAAAGTAAAACTGTATTGCATAAGGTTATTTCTGCTAGAAAACTCTTTATAAGGCGATAATCTGTAAACTCTCCGCAATAACGCTAGAAAAGTTCCGCGGCACAAATAACGCTATAATCCTTACAGCGGCTATAGGGCCGAGTTGCACCATTAAGCTAGTTTCACACGTGGGCAGAAAAGTAAGCCAGTGCACTAATCTTTTTGACAGTATAGGTGTGTTCAACCAATCAATACAGACTGACTACTGTGGTGCCCTCGTGTGAAACTAGCATTACAGCGCTCGTCGTACCGACACTACGACTTCTGTCGTATCGTAAACAACAAACCTAAGCATTGTTATGGTAACAGGCTACCATATACGCTTATATGACTCTATCTTATAAAGTCTTTCAGTGTAATGCACGGTTAAAGAAGATAAGCTTTTCTCTCAGACTTGGGATTGATTTTTCTTTAAAATTCAACGTAGTACGTAAAGGTATTTCTGAACGAATCCATTAAAGTATGTATGAGTTACATTTACCGAGTATTTTAAACCGTTTATATAACTAAAGATAAGCGTTTAAAATTCAGGTAGAAAATGCAGACTTAAGCTGAACATTTACAAATATTAAGAAACAGCTATCGCTCCCGTTTTCATCCGCGCAGTATTAATAAAATCTAATAATATATACAGTCTACATCAAGGAGAGACATTGTTGTTTCCCAATAGCGAAAGATTGTTTCAAATTTTCTCAAACAAACAAACGATCAAATCTTTCCTCTTTGTAATATTAGTATAGATTATTGATAACATGATCATCGATTTCATAGTTGTCAAATCTTTAGTGTGTATTGTCGTATATATACATGTATATTTATTAGACAAATCTTCAATAGTTTCAAATATAGTTGGAAAGTTTACCGCCAAACATTCAAGCATGCATCTGTTTTCAATTGCGTGTAATCTGGCTGCCAAACTCCGCGGCAGCGGCCGAGGGCTGCCGGCAGGAGCCGCTGTGCATTTCAATGGTCCAGCCTCAGGCGCGCCCCAGGGACTCGCCGCAAATGCTCTATTGTTAACAATGCTGGGGCAAATATTCACTCAGTCCCCAAGTGATTTGACCATGCCTTAATTTTGCAGAACTTGCGTTTGAAAGGAGTCGCCATTTTTAACTGTATGATGCACTAGTTTGTTATTCAAAAAAGTTGGGCTCACACGTATACTACAGAAAGTAACATTACGGAAAACTAATGTATGAAATCAACAAAAAAATGATTTTTGTTCTCATGCCTTGAAACAACATTTTGAAAAGTTTCTTTCTTAATTAACCTTTCGTCTGTGTATTAAATTTTTACAAGTATCCTTCACCGGCAAAAATATTAAAATTTGTTAGCGAGAGCACTTGTTGGAAGGTTCATTAAGCGGCTAAATTAGTTTTCTTGCCTAATTATGAAAACGAACTCGGCAACAGAGGCCCATCTCACACAGGCCTGCAACGAAACAAAAATTACAAATAAATAATACAACAAAATTAATCGTTTAATTATCACAAATACCTAACAAATATTAGCTTTGTCAACAAGTGATAAAAAACACAGTTAATTAGGACAAAAAACCACTAGAAGTTTCATTTTAATGGCCTTTTTGCATAAAAAAACTGTAAATTGTCATCCACTACAAGTTTAAAAAAATATTATATTTAACGTGAGTGGATTTTTGACGAACAAAATTAGCCATCGTAAATTTGAACAAAGTGTAATATAAATATTGTTAGAATGTGAACTAATGTAGTAGGAAATGAAAAATCAATAAGTTTTATTTTGATTATTCGACATTATTGATGTTCAGCTTAAAACTATAAAAATAAATAAAAACCACTTCACAGTTAACAATATAAAAATTAAATAACGGTTACTGTTATTTTTGATTTAGTATTATTAGATACATGTTGTTTTTTGTACTTTAACTCGCTTTCGTTTGAACTTTAGATATTTTATGCTTGACACGAGACGGTCTGTTTATATTTGCTACACAAGCAATAAGCAACTTAATGTCTACTGGATTAAGCTTTAATTTTAGCTGCTACTGTAAAGATGGTCTTCGATTTATAGTTAACTCTACTATCTCCTTTATTTTAAACCAACGAAGAATTTACATTTTCAATGGAATATTGTAACTCGTCCTTTTTGAGTTCAGAATATTAACTGCAGATAGAATCCTTACTTGGAACTGCAATGCGCCTGTAATTAGTGTGGCTTTGCTAAAATATCTCAAGTCTGCATTCGGTGCAATAATAGCCTCATACGATTATTTTATTTTACTATAGAAGTTTACTTCGACGAAATAAAATAAAATGAAATGGCCTTACTAAAACCTATAATACTATTATATTGTAAAGTGGAAAGAATTGTATTTTTGGGTTTTCGTATGTATTGTTATTTACTCAAAAACTACTTAACCGATTTAAAATAATTCTTCCACCATTAAAACGCTACTTTATCATTGAGTAACACAGCATTTTCACTATTTTTTTTTTAATTTTACACAGTCGAAGTCGCGAGCAACAACTAGTCTTATTTATGTTGCAACATACAACCACATTAACGTTCATTCAGCGATCACAGTTAAAACATGTGTTAAACTAATTGTTTAACTTTTTTGAGATAATACACTGTTTAAGTGAGTAAAACCGACACAATATACGAGTAATATTCTCTCCTACAATAGTATAAACTAATACAAGTTAAACATATTTAATAACAAAGTAGATAAGCATTGCTATCACAACTTGTATAATTATGAAGTTACTACAGCTTAACGTGTTCGCCCACACATTTTAAATGTCAACATACAAGAGAACTATGTTTATATATTTTGTACGAGTGAGGTATACTTTTCTCCTACGTAAAAGATTAATGTTAAGATGTAAATAGACATTTGAGTGGTATAAAAACAAGTGGAGTGTTGGATAGCCAACGATATATCATGTTTCAGGCTTAGTCCCGCACTATTTGGAGAAACGCCCCGTGTTTGTGACACTTGCTATGAAAGTTTAAACGACTTTTGGAAGCGAAATAAATTACTTTCTTGCGTAAAACAACATTCTTATAAAAACGTATAATATTATAATGTTAATTTGATAGCAATAATACATTAAAGTTATATGTTCGTATACTGCAAAAGAGCTTTATCTAAACTTATTTTGTAAGAATAGACGTTAGATTTTAAAAGAGCTTATCGAAACATGTTTGGTCGCAATGTATTGCAATGTAAACGTATAGATGCCATATCTTGCAATATTTAATAAAAAGAGTTCAAAGATGTCTTGTAGAAGTTTTTCATTATGATCAAGTCTTTTATCTGGAAAAAAAAAGTAACGGGAAGTTTAATTTAATTTCCCAGTCGGTAAGGAAAGTCAGAGAGTGTCTGCAAATTATTTTGTGAGATCAGTCAAATGAATGCTTCGGGGTATTGAAAAACTCCTTTAAGGGATTGCTTCGTGAAATTATATCTACTACTGTATTCTTTTTCGAACTTACTATTTGTATTTTATAAAATAACATAGATTTGTTTGTTTAGAATAAACTTCAAAAATACTGAACAGATTTAACAAATCTTTCGGCAAAAGAGAACTTCATTATCACTTAATAATAACATATTGTAAAGTGATGATGTAGCCTATGGGCTATACATTATAATAATTAATATAAATTAAAACTATTCAAACATATAATTTCACCGCTATTAGTGTCCTCTTGAATGCATAAAGCCCTTGTTGAGCGTGCGGCCGCTTCCGCGCCTTTAATATAACGAGATGAGGCAAAATTGTTCCAAGTCACGCTCCTTATTACCCCGGCTGAGGTTTGAGATTTTCATTCTAATCGCATTATAACCTTTCGAAATATTCATATCTTCTTTGAGAAAAATTGAAAAGGCTTTAAGTATTCAGGGGTCCAAGCGATAACCGATTTGCAAATTTTCAATAGCGACGCCCCAAATCTGAAGGGTGAAGTGAGGTTGTTGTGGGAATTTATCTACAAATTATTTTGTGCTTTAAAGTAGTAAATAATCATATTAATCAAGAACAATGCTAAGAATAAATGTGACCCTTGAGAGTTTTTTCAAATATCCCAGATATTACGAACGGACATTGTGCGCAAACTTCCCGGCATAAATATGAATTTTACATGCGATTACATCAAGTAGAACTCTAATAAAGTTGTTGGAAGCGTTGGCAATGGCAGGAACGGCGTTTTAACCGGGGCCTTTTTAACAAAATGAGACCGTTTTCAAGCTACTTAAGCTCACAAAGTCCAGGGAACTGGCCCCGGAGCAAACCGAGACGCATACAGATGAATTATAACCGCGCATCGTCCGCTCGCCGGCCCGGGGCGCTCGCCGAATATTGCTTTTCAATTTACAATTTTATTATCATCTAGATAAGAAACGATTTAGTCTGCGAGTCATAAATATCGGTCCGGAAAATTTGACAAAATATTTGTGCAAACATTTTTATCGCCGACGATATCGGTGTTTGCTCACTGGGTTTTATATTAGATTTGATGTGGAACAGTCGATGTTTGACCGCCGCGCCCCCTGCCGGCTGCCGGATGAATCGACAATGTTTATGGATAATTCCGCCTTTGTACGGCGCGACGTTACCGAGCCATCAATGGAATATTTACTTTTACTTTGCTCGCTGGAATTACTAATAACCGCCCCTTTCCCTGATCATCCAGGAGGTTTATTACTTTATCATATTTGTAATGAAACCGGAGTATCTGGTTGTCTTTGATACTATCATTCTAATTTTCATTAACAAATGCAGTTCAAGAATACAATTCCAATAGATGTAATTATCTACTGCAAGCATTTCAGTGTCCAAGAAATTAAATTGTGGATCTATTACTGACTTACAAGAACTGGCGACGCAAGAACTTGCGATTGCTTAACTTTTAATATCTATATCTAACGTTATAAATTGTGTTTATTATTTCAATTTGAACAATAAGCATGGTTATATTATAACCATAATTTTCAGTAGAAATTAATGTTTGTATAAACTGCATCTCTCGAGACTTGCGACGATCAATCTACATCTTTGTTCCGTCAAGGTTCGAGAGCGGAACTGCGGTCTCAGATCAATCGTTTGAGGATACTTAACGAGACTTTTGCGCCACTCAAATT